>CAUYQV010117535.1:0-10895 GCA_963574575.1 Galagoides demidoff
GGCGCCTGTGGTCCCAGCTACTTGGGAGGCGGAGGCAGGAGACTCGCTTGAGCCCAGGAGTTGGAGGTTGCTATGAGCTGTGATGCCATGGCACTCTACCCTGGGGGACAGCTTGAGGCTCCGTCTCAAAAAAAAAAAAAAATGCAGATACTAAATGTATAAAATACTGGTCATAATTTACCTGTCACCAAAATAAAACTATCTCATAAATATCTTCTTTTAAAGACCTCAGATTTTGCAAATCAAAAGAAATTCATGGTGGGTCCCTGCTATTACTTACACTCTAACTCCAGGGGAAGGGTCAGAGAGTGACCAGAATCAGAGAATAGGAATAAGAGGGGCTACTGTCAGCATCTCCCAACACTTGGGGCTGAACAAGGTCAGTAGAATACAAGTCACCAAAGGAACAATGAGTTTTGCTTTGGCCATTATCATTACCAACCCATGGCTATGTCATACACACATAATCACATTTAAGGCTTCACTACTCTAAAGAATGTGCTCTTGTCTCCATTTAACAGATGCATAAACTGAGAGGCTCTTATCTGAGGTATTCTCACCAAAATAAGAAGGAGCAGAGAGCCACTGCCTTCTTATATTTTTATATTTCTGACAATCAACAATCTTGGGTAGCTTTTTTTTTGAGACAGAGCCTCAAGTTGTCGCCCTGGGTAGAGTGCCATGGCATCACAGCTCACACCAACCTCCAACTCCTGAGTTTAAGTGATTCTCTTGCCTCAGTCTCCCAAGTAGCTGGGACTACAGGTGCCCGCCACAGTGCCTGGCTATTTTTTGGGTGTAATTGTCATTGTTAGGCAGGCCTGGGTTGGATTCGAACCCGCTAGCTCTGGTGTATGTGGCTGGCGCCTTAGCCGCTTGAGCTACAGGTGCCAAGCCTATTTTTTTTTTTTTTTGAAACAGTCTTACTCTGTTGCCTGAGGTAGAATGCCGTGGCATCACAGCTCACAGCAACCTCAAACTGTTGGGCACAAGTGATCCTCTTGCCTCAGCCTCCCAAGTAGCTGGGATTATAGGCATGTACCACTACACCTGGCTAGTTTTTCTATTTTTATTTATTTCATTTTATTTCTTTGAGATAGTCTCACTTTGTCACCCTGGGTAGAGTGCCATGGCATCATCATAACTCACAGCAACCTCAAACTCCTGGACTCAGGCAATCCTCTTGCCTCAGCCTCCCAAGTAGCTTGGACTACAGGTGCCTGCCACTACACCTGGCTAGTTTTTCTGTTTTTAGTAGAAACAGCATTTCACTCTTGTTTAGGCTGGACTCAAACTCCTGAGTTCAAGCAATCTACCCACCCTGGCCTTCCAGAATGCTAGGATTATAGGCATGAACCACCACACCTGGCTAATGACCTTGAGTAGCTTAACATCCTCACCAAGTCTCAGTATTTTCTTCCGTAAAATGGGAATATTTTTTTAGCTTTGTCTTCCTAACAGGATTGCTGTGGGGATCAGATCACATATACTACTTGAGAAAGCACTTTGAAAAGCACAAAATGCTGAGCAAAGCAAGGGATGGTTAGTCTTTTTAATTACAGAGAATGACATCTGATTCTACAAGCATTTGGCTAATTTGGCTCTCCATGCCTCTTTTCCCTAGGGACTAATTCAAAGTCTGCAGAGCTATGACACTCTTTTCTTCAAGTCCCTGGCATTTGGGAGTTGGACAGTGGAGGTCTGCTCTGGGAGGAGGAGGAAACAACAATATTTGCATTCTACTTATGTTTCTCTTTAGGAACACAATCTTGGCTGAGGTTCTATTGCCTGTAGCACACTCAGCCCTCAAACAACATTCAGTGCTTATTTACTGTGCACCTACTATGTACCAAACACTTTCATCCAAGATGATACACTCACACGACTCCTAGGTATGAAGGTGAATGGAGAAGGGGACAGCAACAGAAATGGAAGGCAGTGGCTACAGTCCTTAGAGCTGGGTAGACTTCACAGCTGACCTCCCAGCTTCTTTCTAAGGGTAGGGTAGAGTGCTGGGCAAGGCTCACAGCACAAAGGAATGAGCAGTGAGTGCTGGAATTCAAGTCTAAGTCCTTAGCTGAGTTCTAACTCTGCTTCTTCTCAGGATCATGACCATCAGCAATTTACTTTCCTGACCATCAGCTTTCCTATACAAAAAAAATTTTTAAAAAGCTGGATATGCGCTGGGTGCAGTAGCTCACACATGTAAATCTAGCACTCTGGGAGGCTGAGGTGGGTGGACTGCCTGAGCTAAGGAGTTCAAGACCAGCCTGAGGGAGAGTGAGACCCTGTCTCTAAAAAAGAGCCAGGCATTATGGCAGGTGTCTATAGTCCCAGCTACCTGGGAAGCTAAGGCAAGAGGATGGCTTGAGCCCAAGAGTTTGAGGTTGCTGTGAGCTATGATGCCATAGCACTCTACCAGGGGCAGCAAGGTGAAACTCTGTCTCCAAAAAAAAAATAAATAAATAATAATAATAATGATAAAATAAAATAGAAAATAAAAGAAATAAAAAGCTGGACATGGGCGGTGCTTGTGGCTCAAAGGAGTAGGACGCCAGCCCCATATGCTTTGAGGTGGCAGTTTCAAACCCAGCCCTGGCCAAAAACTGAAAAAAAAAAAAAAAAAAAAAGCTGGACATGCTTGCATATACCTGCAGCCCCAACTACTGGGGAGGCAGAGGCAGGAGGATTCCTTGAGCCCAGGAGTTCAAGTCTGCAGTGAGCTAGGATCACATCACTGTACTCCAGCCTGAGTAGCAGAGTGAGAGAACCTGTCTCTAAAATAAGATAAAATAAAAAAAAAACAAAACAAAAAAACAAGTGTTCTGTCCTTCCCATTCCAACAAGGATAAGTTGTACAGTTGCCAAAAGCTTGGGCTCAGAGATCAGACTACCTGGGTTCCAGATCTGGCGGGGCATTTTACAAGCTGTGTGGCCTTAGGCAAGAGATGTTACCTTTCTCAGTTTCTTCATCTGTACAAAGGTGATAATAGTATCTACCCACAGGGTGGGTGTGAGGATTAACCCAGATACTACATGTGATGTTCTTGGCATGAGACAAACAATACCCCGCAAAGGTGAGCTGCTACTAATTGCATCTCTTTGTGTCCTTAAAAACAACAAAACTCCAAGTCCAGGGGCTAAGATTCAGGCTGCTTGGTGACTTGCCTTGGCTTGAGCTCTGAGTGCACCATTCACCCTTTGCTCCTAGTACCAGCCTCCTAGAAGACATAGTAAAAACAAGGAGCCATCTCCACCCCCTCTCAATCCCCTTACCCTATACCATACAGAGGGTACTCCAGCTCTTTTCCTGAGAGGTTCCCCTTTCTGAGGGCAGTAAGGGATAGGAGTTGAGGGGCTGAGGCTAGTCAGATGTGTGGGTGCATACTGTCACCTTCCTTATGGGCTCAGAAAGCAGGAAGAGATCTTGTCCAGACAGGCTAAGAGAGAAGCACATGGCCTTAGTAACAAGACACTCGCACCAAGTTGCCATGTCACTATAACACTCCTTACATTTTCCTATCTGAACCATAGCTCTACATATCACATGCAAAAGGGAGCTGGAAAAAAGTGGCACTCTGAAACAGAGTAAGATAGTATGAACATTCTTTAGGAGCCAGATGACTCATAACAATGAAGAAATGCTTGCTTAACTACAAGCCACCTAGCCATCCAATTGGCCCAACTATTGATCACATAGTTAAAAACTCAGAAGCAAGCAAACTGGTGACTGGCCAGGAAAGATGTCAGACTCCACCTACCCAAGCTCAGGTTCTTCACTCTCTGCAGGATCCCTCAGGCTTCCACTCCACTCTTTCTATAAGCACAATTCTAAGAAGCACAGCCGCCTGTTTTCCCAGGAATTTTAAGGGGCTACTAAGTGAACCCAGCAGAGATGACCGCTACATGAGAAAACCATTAGGATGGCTATTATAATAAAACAAACCAAACCAAACAAACAAACAAAACCTCAGCAAAATAAGTGTTGGTGAGAATTGGTGAAACTGGAATCCTTAAGCACTGTTGGTGCGAATGTAAAATGGTGCAGCTGCTGAGATGATACCTCAAAAAATTAAAAATAGGGCCGAGTGTGTGGCTTACGCCTGTAATCCTAGCACTCTGGGAGGCAAAGGTGGGTAGACTGCCTGAGCTTACAGGTTAAAGACCAGCCTGAGCCAGAGTGAGACCCCATCTCTAAAAAATAGCCAGGCATTGTAATGGGCACCTACAGTCCCTGCTACTTGGGACGCTGAGGCAAGAGAATCACTTGAGCCCAAGAGTATGAGGTTGCTGTGAGCTGTGATGCCACAACATTCTACCAATGGTGACAAAGTAAGACTCTGTCTCAAAAAAAAAAAAAAAAAAGTAGAATGACCATTTGATCCAGCAATTCCATTTCTTGGTATATACCCAAAAGAACTGAAAACAGGGACTCTAACAGTTATTTGTGCACCCGTGTTCGTGGCAGCATTATTCATACTAGCCAAAATGTGGAAGCAATCCAAGTGTCCATCTACGGTAGAATGGATAAACAAAACATGGTGTGTGTGTATAAACACAATGGAATATTATTCAGCCTTAAAAAGGAAGGAAATTCTGACATGCTACAAGATGGACCTTGATGACATTATGCTAAGTGAAATAAGTTACAAGTTTTCCAGTTACAAAAGGAGAAATAGGCTCGGCGCCTGTGGCTCAATAGGCTAAGGTGTCAGCCACGTACACCTAAGGTGGCGGTTCGAATCCCCAGCCCGGCCCACCAAACAACAATGATGGCTGCAACCAAAAAATGGCCAGGCGTTGTGGCGGGCGCCTGTGGTCCTAGCTGCTTGGGAGGCGGAGGCAGGAGACTGGCTTGAGCCCAGGAGTTGGAGGTTGCTATGAGCTGTGATGCCATGGCACTCTACCCAGGGGGATAGCTTAAGGTTCCGTCTCAAAAAAAAAAAAAAAAAAGGAGAAATATTGCATGATTCCACTTACATGAGGCACTCAGAGTAGGTCTAATTCATACAGACAGAAAGCAGAGTGTCAGTTGCCAGGGGTTGGGGGAATGAGGGAACAGGGAGTTATTATTTAGCAGGTATAGAGTTTCTGCTGAGGAAAATGAAAAAGCTCTGGAGATGAATGGTGGTGACAGCTGTACAAGAATGTGGATGTACTTAGGCTACAGATCAGTATACTTGGGCAGTGCCTGTGGTTCAAAGGAGTAGGGCGCTGGCCCAATATGCTGGAGGTGGCGGGTTCAAACCTAGCCCTGGGCAAAACTGAAGAAAAAAAAAAAAGGAACAGTATACTCAAAAATGGGTAAGATTGTAAATTTTATGTTATATATACAGTAGAACCTCCATAGTTAACCACCTTCCTACCCTTGACCACTTTATGATGGCCTACTTTTCACAGACTGGACATGCATCACATGTACATATCAGTACAGTAGGCCTAGTTCCTTTTGTTGACCTCCTCCGTAAGTTGAACAGTTTGTTACAGTCCCTTGGATGGTTAACTAATAGAGGTTCTACTGTATTTAAACACAATTTTTTAAAAAGAGAATGAAAAAAGTGACCACTGTCTACCAGGGAAAAGATCGAGCAACAATTATAGGTGGAAACATGAACCCCAAAAGCACAGCAACCGAGAGCACTAGTTAGGGCCCACTGCCCTAAAGTCTTGCCTGCCCAGAGGCCTTACGCTATTATAAGAATAGTAACTGACCAGGCAAGACAGACTCTTCCCATTTGGAGCCTGGAACAGGATGTAAGAGCTTCTTCCCAGCATCAACTTTGCTGCTTGGGACCCTTAGGGAAGGTATTCTTGGAATGGGCTCTCTCCAGCAATTTCTTCCTGCCCGCCACTCATTTATTCCCCTACTTCCACTATCTTCTTCTAAAGATAAGGCTTTTGAATCTTTTGTGGTCTCCACTTCCACCAAGCAGGTGCTATCCACATACAGGTATGAACTCAATGACCCTGAGTCCCAAAGAACAGGTTATTCATGCTCTGTATATTTTGCTTAGAAGTATAACAGCCATTTCAGAAAGATTCCCATCCAAAAATAGTTTTTAAACATTTCTTTTATAGTTTTGCTTCTTTAAAAGAGTAAGCTTCAATCAATGATCTGGTGGGAAGACATCACTGGCTATGGCTTTTGTAAAAATCCTGAAGCTTGGAATAATAGAAACTTTCTAAGTTCACAAACTCTCTTTTCATCCAGGGTCTCGCTTGATTCTTACGACCTCTCTGAGAGGTGGGTAGGGTGGCAATCACCCCATTGTGTAAGCAGGGAAACTGAGGCTCTGAAAGATCAGGAGGTTTGTCCCAAGTCACACAAGCTAGGAAGGCACAGAGACATAGGCTTCATTTCCTACCAAAGCCAGAGGAGACTCTGGGTTGGGACCTCACATTAGGGCAGACTGTGAAGCCATGAAAGTAATTTTAAAACTGCTGTTAGCTTATTTTATACCCATAACATCTCTCTGAAGTAAACTGAAAATACTATCTTCTTTTTTATAGAGAATCAACTGAGCCAAAACAAATGACCTGCCCACGACTGTCGAAGAAAGTCAAAGTAGATGACTCCTTCCCTTTTGAATATACTTGACAGGTACCACTTCCTGACAATATCTTGACTTCAACACACTCACAGCTTAAAGAAGCCCATCCAGTTTTTATATAGGTTGCACCATATTTCTGTGAACTTGGCAGGGGATACATTTGCCTTTGTTCTCCTTCTAATAGCTGGGTGAAAAAAAAAGAGGTTAAAGCAATCTTTAGGTTCTTTTTCAGCTCTAAAATTCTATGATTCTAAAAATTCTCCAGCAAGTTGACGGGTCTATAGAACCTGACTTCCTGCCTCATAGTCTATCAGACCACTCCATCCCTATCTTGCAAGTAAGGACTACAAACACCACATGCACCTGGGAGAGGGGTCCACTCGGACACAGATGCACACACACAAAAGGACAGCAAAGTGCTCCTGCCTGGTTAGAACTCTTTATTCTGCTTTCCTGCTTCAGCCCCAGTAGCTACTAGCAAGAGGCTCCCAAACCACAGCAAATCATACATATTCCAGGTATCTGAGAACTTACGCAAGTCTGGGTCAAAGAAGCCAATCTCAGGGACAGAACACCACTCAGATGTAGTTTAAGCCCCTAATACCCATCAAAGATCAATCAAGTGTGCCCATTCCTAATCTTGTATAGACCTCACCAACTCTGTTTATACAAACTAGTTTCATCCAGTGAATATTTATTAGGCACCTACTATATGTCAGGCACTGCTCATGAACAAATAGAAATCTCTGATCACATGGAGTAACAGGAGACAGCCAATGTCAGATGACGACACACACTGTGCAGAAAAATAACACAAGGAAGGGAGGTAGATAATGCTGAGAGCAAGTGGTAGAGGAAAGGGGATCAATTTTAAATAGGATGGTCTGTGAAAGTTTGATTCCATAAATAGGAGACTGGGCTGAGGAAAAGAGGAACCAATTCATATATTAGGGGCTTATCAGGAGGAAAGAGCATGAGATGGCTTAAGGAAGGTGAGCAGGCCAAAGTCATACCATGTCTTGTAGGTCAATACAAGGAGTCTGCATGAGATGAAGAGTCACAGGAGGTTTGCACAAAGAAGTAACAAAATCTGACTTACAGTTCAACATCACTCTGGCTGCTGTGATGGAAATAGTCTGTCGGGAGACAAGGAAGGAAGCAGGAAGATCAGTTAAGAGGCTGAAGATAGCTCAGACCAGGGTGAAAGTGGTAGAGATGTTGAGAGTCAGGCTAGGGACATATTTGAGACAAAGCTAACAGGATTTATTGATTAAATGGTTGTGGGAAATGAGAGAAAGGGAAGAGTCAGAGATGACTCTAGAGCTTCGGGGACCTGATCAACTAGAAGGATGGAATCATTGTGAACTGAGATGGGAGTGACTTTGGAAGGAGCAGGGGTAGGAGTCGGGGTTCATTCTGTTTTGAACATGTGAAACTGAGAAGCATTTTAGATATCAGATATGTTGAGTAGGCAGCAGAATATACAAGGCTGGAGTTGAAGAAGATGGGCTGAAATTATAAATGTGGGAGTCACACCAGTATACATAATAACACTTAATTGTATGTATGATCATGTATAATTTGCATGACTATGTGTTTGTCTGTTCCCCCCAAGACTGGAAGCTCCATGGGGCCAAGAGCCATGTCTGTTCACAGCCAGCAGAGTGCCTGGCACACAGTAAATATTTACTAAGCAAATGCAGAAATTGCCCAATTACTCCCTCAAGAATAGCCACACAGCCCACACAACAAGAAGCAGACTCTCTTGCAACCATACTGCCAAGCCCAACCAGCCCAAAACAGGGATCTGGGTCTGTCCACCCCGAGCTTGAGATTCCAGAACGTAAGTGGATACGCCTGGCACATCACAGAGTCAGATATTTGGGTTTCAGCCC
Source organism: Galagoides demidoff (assembly GCA_963574575.1). NCBI lineage: Eukaryota > Metazoa > Chordata > Mammalia > Primates > Galagidae > Galagoides > Galagoides demidoff. The sequence continues at coordinate 8,447 of CAUYQV010117535.1, forward strand.
TGCCACATTCTCAAAGGGTGGAGCTGGGCAAGAGATGTGCCTGTTCTACCACCTCCATTTTTCCCTGGAGTGGCTGGGGGAAAGGCTGCTTTACCCAGTTCATGGGCACAGATTTTTATCTACCTGGGGTATATGTGTAGGATGGCAGGAGCCCCCCAAGTATTCTCTGAAGAAGGTAAAGACTATGTAGCACCTGAAAGAAAGGAATACAGACCTACTGGGGATGCATTAAGTATAACAATCAAGGTGGCGCCTGTGGCTCAAAAAGGTAGGGCACGGGTCCCATATTTTTAAAGAGTGACAATGAAAACCTGATGAGATAAGAGGCTTACCTAATCCTGCTTTCTAATGCAAGAATCTCTGACCAGTGGGCACTATGTCTCCTAACCCATCAGGTGACTAAGAGGACAAAACTGAGCATAAGAACAAAGCGTAGCATTACAAGACATAAGATTTCATCTCAACAACTTTCCAGTTTTTATTGCCTTTATGAAGATGAGAAAACAGCTGATGATCTTGTATAACCCTTTCCCCTTCTGAGGTATTAAAAGTGTGACCCAGAGAGATTTGAAGACTTGCCCAGGATTAGAATTCAGGTTCTAGCTCTCTGTTGAGGGTTTCTTCCCATCACACCAGTGACAAGGGAAAGGTAAGAGTTACAGTGGGAGCTGGGGAAGTTTTAGGCATTACAACATAAAACTATGTCCTTATTAAAGGGTAAGCTGCAGATGTTACAGGAATGCCAGCTGCACACTGTGAAGTTAAGAAGGATTCCTTCCCGTGTACCAAATTTGTCATCCTACAGAGTTCCCCTTTTATGAATAAAGCTATTCATAGTAAGCCACACAGAATTAAAATAATGATACATTAACAGGTTAAAAAAATGGAGGTATATGAAAAATTCAGATGGTAGGATCAAGTTGGGTTAGCTTTCTAAATTTGACAAATATTGAGTTCTTCCTCTGTACAAGTCCCTATGCTAACTGCTGAGTATAGATGTGCATGGCTATACGAGCGAGTGAAAGAGACACACAGAAGGATAAGATAGAACCCAGGTCTTAAAGGTTTGCAATGTAGTTGCTGATAAAAGACTGCAAACATCCAAGACTTGACTAATAATACAGAGTAGATAATTATTAAGTAAGTGCCATAGATAATGTGTCTGCAGTGCTCAGAAGGCACAATCACGGCTCGGCGCCTGTGGCTCAATCGGCTAAGGCGCCAGCCATGTACACCTAAGGTGGCGGGTTCAAATCCCCAGCCCGGGCCTGCCAAACAACAATGATGGCTGCAACCAAAAAATAACCGGGCGTTGTGGCGGGCGCCTGTGGTCCCAGCTAATTGGGAGGCGGAGGCAGGAGACTCACTTAAGCCCAGGAGTTGGAGGTTGCTGTGAGCTGTGATGCCATGGCACTCTACCCAGGGGGATAGCTTGAGGCTCTGTCTCAAAAAAAAAAAAAAAGAAGGCACAATCACTTCTACTGGCAGGGGAGGGAAGTGGCGGATTTGTTAGGCTAGGTGCTTCATGAAAGCTAGGGATTTGAGATGGACCTTGAAAGGAAGAAAATTTCTTGATAAGAAGAAAAAGGCAAGAGCCTTAATGTCAGGAAAGGTAATGAAATCAGTCTTTCTTTTTTTTTTTTTTTTTTGAGACAGAGCCTCAAGCTGTCTCCCTGGGTAGAGTGCCATGGCTTCACTGCTCACAGCAACCTCCAACTCCTGGGCTCAAGCGAGTTTCCTGCCTCTGCCTCCCAAGTAGCTGGGACCACAGGCACCCGCCACAACGCCCGGCTATTTTTTGGTTGCAGCCATTATTATTGTTTGGCAGGTCCGGGCTGGATTCAAACCCGCCACATTAGGTGTATGTGGCTGGCACCTTAGCCACTTGAGCCACAGGTGCCAAGCCATGAAATCAGTCTTAACAGAAAAGGACTATATCAGACTTCATCAGCCTTGAAAGTTAAAGTTCTGGCTCGGCGCCGGTGGCTCAATCGGTTAAGGTGCCAGCCACGTACACCTAAGGTGGCGAGTTCGAATCCCCAGCCTGGGCCCACCGAACCACAATGATGGCTGCAACCAAAAAATGGCCGGGCGTTGTGGCGGGCGCCTGTGGTCCCAGCTACTTGGGAGGCAGAGGCAGGAGATTCGCTTGAGCCCAGGAGTTGGAGGTTGCTATGAGCGGTGATGCCATGGCACTCTACCCCGGGGGATAGCTTGAGGCTCCGTCTCAAAAAAAAAAAAAAAAAAAAAAGAAAGAAAGTTAAAGTTCTTGTAGTAGTAGGAACCCACAGAAAGATTTTGAACACAGAACTACAGGATTTGGAACAGATTAATTCAACAAATATCTTCTGGGTAGACTACTATGTGCAGGTGCTGGATGACGACTGAAGACGAAGTTGGAGGGAACTCACTTCAGCCAGGGGATGAAGTGAAGTGGCAAGGGGCAAGT
>CAUYQV010117539.1:0-18396 GCA_963574575.1 Galagoides demidoff
ACACGATCAGAACTCACCTCTGCAGCGTGGACACACGATCAGAACTCACCTCTGCAGCGTGGACACACGGTCAGAACTCACCTCTGCAGCGTGGACACACGGTCAGAACTCACCTCTGCAGTGTGGACACACGGTCAGAACTCACCTCTGCAGCGTGGACACACGATCAGAACTCACCTCTGCAGCGTGGACACAACGATCAGAAATCTCCTCTGCAGCATGGACACATGGTCAGAACTCACCTCTGTAGCACAGACACATGATCAGAAATCTCCTCTGCAGCATGGAGGCATGGTCAGAAATCACCTCTGCAGTGATCAGAACTCACCTCTGCAGCATAGACACACAGCTAAATTTCAGGTGAGGGTTGCAGAACAACCGGCATGTGTGGGAACCACCACAAGAGAAACCAAGGGCTGTACCTGTGTCAGCAAAATCCAGTATTTGGAGGAAAGTGGTAGAAAGTTACAGTGTTCAAAATCTCATCTCATCTGAGGAGGGAGGAGGGAAGCAGTCATAAAATGGAGCTTTGGGGAATAATTGCTGTCTTGCATTCATGTACCAATGAGAAACATGTATTAGAATATGAATGTATAGAAAGAGAAGGTAGTCATTAGTAAAATGAAAAAAGCACAAGAGACCTACCTAATTAGCAGGGGGAAAGAGAATGAGTGAATAGCAATCCGACCAGTTTAACAAAAACAGCTCCAAGGGAAAAGAAGAAACAAGTAAAATCATGAATAATCATAAAACAAGATGGAAGGATGAAAATCTACTGTATTGCGCATTACCTGAAATGTAAATGGATGGAATTTTGACATAAACAATTCAATTGGTTCATAAAAATTATCAGCACTTACACGTATGAGAAATACGCTGAAAATGGTAAAAATGGTTGACAATAAAGAGATATCAGATAAACAGAATGAAACTGAGAAAGGCAGTATTAGTCTCAGGAAAGGTGGCTTTATGATTAAAAATTCTAAGTAGTAGGATGAGGATCATTAAGTAAATAATGAAAGACTCACTGTATGGAAGGGTGAACGCTTCTAAAATGCATACATTTTAAGAATTTATGGTGCTTATTTTGATTCACTTACTTCAGAATCATACAGATATAAAAGACAAAAAATAAGATAGCAATTATATAATTTTAACCAAAAATTTTAGCTAAGATATATATGCAGAAATTTATAACTTTCAGATGGAAGTGATGCAGTTCTTTATGTATCTGCAAAATAGTTGCAGATATCAATTATGTGTTCGGTTGGCCATGAAAAGAAACACAATTCAGAAAAGCAGAGATTTTGTAAACCACAACATTCAATCATAAAGTTTGGTAAAATCAGAAATAGATAACAGAGATAAACAAAAACACCTTGTCCCACATGTTTTAGGATGTCTCTTGACTATGACAAAAAGCAGTAGAAAGCAATGCAAAGAACATTTTGCTTCCAAAGCCTATGGGACTATTTTCCTATTTTTATAGGAAAAATACACCATTCAGGAATATATTTAAAGACCAACAGAAATGAATTTACTATGTAAAACTTTTACTACACAGATATTTTCCTCATTTCTAAATAACTAAAGAAAGCAGGACGAATTAGATAAAACTGAATTCAAAAACAAACAAGAAAGCTAATTCTTAAAAATATGAATAAAATGGAAAGTCCTTCATAATCCTGATTAAGCAATAATGAGAACAAAAATAAGGAGAGATTAACAACTAAAAGGGACTATTCTAAGCAATAAATTTGAAAAATCTACAGGAATTTATTATTTCTCAGAAAATATGATTAACCCCAAATGATTTCAGAACATGGAGAAAACTTGTCAAAAGCAATTATCTCAGAAGAGATTAGAAAGGTGATTAAAAGAGGGACTATTTAAAAGGGCCAGAGAGCTTCCTAGGTAGATTTTACATAACCTTCAGAGGACAACTAAATCTAATATTTAAAAAAAAGCTTTTCAACACCATACATACACACATTTTAAAAAAAAACAACAACATAAAAATTCATATTATGAAATTGGAATTTGGTATAACCTCAATACAAAACTTGACTAAAATAATATAAAACAGAAGCTGTATGGACCAAAATTACTTCTCAAATACGGGTGTAAAAGTTGTAAATAGCCATTTGCATTTAAGAATACTCAACGTATAAAAAGAATAATATGTAGACCAAATTAATAACCAAGTGGTTACTAATTCTTGCTGATAATGCAAAAATTTTTCAGTGTTGGCAATCTATTAAAATAATTAGATTACATCTTTTTTTATTAAACTGGATGGAAATGGAACACATTCTTCTTAGTAAAGCATCACAGGAATGGAGAAGCAAGAATCCTGTGTACTCAGTTCTGTTATGAGGACAATTAATGACCTATTACATGGTAGGGGGATACAGGGACAGGGAAGGGGAGGAGGTCCCAGGGTGTGACACACCTCGTGGGGATGGGTCACAATTATAAGAGGGACTTTACTTAACAAATGCAATCAGTGTAACCTGGTTCTTTGTACCCTTACTGAATCCCCAACAATAAAAAAAAAAAAAAGAAAGGATGATGTAAAGTCTCATAGAAAAAATTAAAGTAGAAAACCAAGATCTTAACCATAGATGATTAAAAGCATAAACTTCAGAAACCACTTTTTATTCAAATAAAACTTACTAAGTAAAACAAAAAGAAAAAACACTTTAAGATGATCGTTCACAAAATTAAACAGCATTCTAAGAAGTAAGATTTTAGGACATTTCAGTTAAAATCAGGAACATAAGAAAGCATCATCTGTTCTCTCAATTACTATTTAAAACTGGTTTAGACATTTTGGTAATTGCAATAAGAAAAAAAAATTAAATAATTGATATTTATTTTAGAAGAAGTTAAGATCAGCACTTTTGTTAAATACATGATTGTACACTTGCAAAACCATATGTGATTTGAAGTGAATTTGGTATCTGGATCAATACAGGATAAAAATACAGCTTACTAGTTGAGAGTATGAGTTGTGGATCCAGATGACCCGTGTTTGAGGCCTGCCTCTGCCGTTCATTAGCTGACTGGTAGGTTACCTAATCTTGGTGAAGTAACTAGCTTAGACAAATTTTTTACTTTCTCTGTGCCTGAATCTTCTTGTATGTAGATTGTGCTACAGCTTTGGGGGATACAAGGAGTTAATATATGTAAACTACCTAGGACAATAGCTTGTAGACATAGGTTGTATACTATTAAGTAATGATGATAATTATTAAGCAAAAACCGGCTAAATTTATAAGTCAGGAAATAAATCCCATCACAAAGACAACACCATCAAATTATTTGGAATAGGTTTCGCAAGCATGGTACGGGATCTAACAGGAAGGGATCTTTAAAATACTATTGAAAAACATGAAGCAAAATCTGAATAAACAGAAATACAGTCCACAGCTTTGGATGAGAAGACTGATACTGCAATAATACCAATTCTTCCAAAATGAATGCAGAGAACTCAAGGGTGTTAAATAAAATTCCAATGGGTTGGTGTTAATCTTAATTGAAGTAAGTGATCTTATAATTTACTTGGAAGAAAAAATGTCTGATAATAGTGAAAAACCTATTTAAAAGTCACACAGTGAGGGTAAAATGGCCTTTATATGTGTATTTTGAAATGCTCTGAAGCTGCTGTAATCACATCTCTATAATATTGGCATGAATAAAGACAAGTAGATCAGCAGAATAGACTAAAACTTCAGAAATAGACCCTAGTATACAGGGAAATGTAATATAAAACAAAAAATGGTTTTATATTCAGTGGGATTTGATAAATGGTGCTGGCACAACTGGTTGTCCATCTGGAAGCACATAAAATTGGACCCATATCTCTCAGCATATTCAAAAATAAATGAAGATGGATTAAAGACAAATGTAAAAAATAAAGCAATAAGAATTCTAGAAGTTAATTTGGGAGACTGAATAAGATAGGAATGACTTGAGCCATGAGTAGCAGAAAGCTCCAAAAACAGTCGCTCAAACATCTAAGAGAATTATTTTCTTACAAAGCAAGAGGACCGGAGACAGGCTACCTAGACAGCTTCCTTCTGTCTGTTTTTGCTCCACCATCCTCACCACGTGCCTTTGTCCCAGGGGTCCCCAGCTGGTTGCTGTGGTTCATACTCCCTTTGGAATACAGTGAATGCAAGAGTGGGAAGGCTTTCTCTATGTTGGACTAGTTCATCTTATTCCTCTGAGACTTCTTACTTCTTCTCCTCTATACATGACCATACTTACTAGGAGAGGAAAGATTTACTATTTTTGCTTCCCAGTTCTTATAACAGAAATATCAAGGAGGAAGTGGTGTTAATCCACCCGGCCTGTCCCAGCCACACTATGTACACCCCAAGAGAGGGGAGACCATTCTAATAAAAACAGAAAACCCGGATGAAAAGACAGGCTTAAATGACGATTTTTTAAAAATTTAATACCTTTTATATGCACATTAAAATTCCCAGAAACAAAACCATTATATTGGAAAATATAATCCATGGGACATATATCTATATCTATATGTATAATATACTGAGTAACTTGTACAGATCAAAACCAGAAAGATAGACGACCCATGGTAAAATGGCTTGCACAGACAGTTCACAGTAGAGAAATTCAAGTGGTCAGTAAGCAGACATGAAGGCGTATTGGTGAGGATGTGGAACAACTGGGGCTCTCCTACACAGCTGAGGAAACGTGAAGTGTAAAATGGCACAGCTGCTTTGGAAACTGGTGCTTTCTTATATACAGTTAAAAATAACATCTCCTCCTTAACCCAGAATTCATCTCTAAGAATTTACTCAAAACATATAAAAACTTAGGTTCATAACAGCTTTCTTCATAACATGCCCAAACTGGAATCTCCAAGGGAATGGTTTTACTACATTTTAGTATATTCATACCATAGACTGGGAGTTGGTAAGATAAAAGAATGAACTACTGATACGTGCAACAGCACAGAAGACTCGGAAAAACATTCTGTTAAGCAGAAGGCTCCAGAGGAAATTCTGCAGGACTCCACTTACGTAAAGTTCAAGAACAGACAAAAGTAATCTGTAAAAGCAATCAGAACAATGGTTGCCCTTGGGGATGGGGATGAACAGGATGCAGGAGAACTGTGTGGATGTCAGGAGATGCCTCCTATCTGGGGTCCTGGTGGATACGTTTGTTAAAACTCGTGGAAATGCCCATTTTTGATCTGCATGTTTCACTGCACGTAAAATTTACCTAAGTAGTGATAATAAAACAAAAGCAAAAATGGACATGTCCAGATACCTGTAGATGAGGATGGAAAGTTTTAGGTTTGTACGAGGTTCATTTGGTGCTGGGGCAGAGGCACACTGTCTTCACTGAACCATAGCCACAATCTCTTAGAGACAACTTCTGCTGTCATTGCACTATAATGTTTTGCTGGATAAAGACATTTTGCCCATTAAGATAATAGCGTACGTGACAATGTCCAGGATTGTGCTGAGAGAAGGAAGAGTTGGTGGCATATAGTTGGGACCAGGCCTTTCAAAATTTTAATCACTTTCCAAATAGAAAAAGGCCCACTTTCAGCTACTAGATATACTTTTAGAAGGGGAGTGTTATTGCTAAAATCATAGGTAGATATTAAGTGTTTCTACACATTGTTTGCTCAACATAGATCAAAAGAATTGAATTCATGTTTCTTTTTTCATTCCACTATTACTTTAATCCTTAAGTATTTTATTTACTTTTTTTCAGGTTAATGTGAGGGTACAGACAACTAACGCTACAATGTTAGCATTTGTTAGGTAGAGCCCCTTGTAGCTGTGTCCCGCACACAAGAGGTGTGCCCTATATCCTTTTTAACATTGTGCCCATTAAGTGGGAGCTCACCAATCCCCTCCCCTCCTCTTTCTCTCCCCCTTTAATTCCCCTTCCCTGAATTCATATTTCTTAAATGTAGAACATAAAGGTTGTTCATATAATTTTAAAATGTCACTAATAGCATCGAGCAGATGTAAAAATAGTATTAATAACTCCTTTGATTAAGATACTAATTATGTGTCTCTGCACCACTTTCTCCAGCTCTGGAAATGAAATGGAGTAACTTATTTTTCTTATTCTTATTTTAATTTTATTTATTTGTGTTTTTTGCATTATGAAAATATATTAAACATTCAGACATGCTGGAAATTGTGAAAGAGGAAGCTTTGAGAGCCAAGAGGAAAATGCTTTTAATTTTAAAGACTGAGATTTAGTTTAGTCTTGGATGCCATTACAGTGAATAATGGGAACTGATTCTAGACTTCAAAAGAAATATGACCATATGGTCCCACCATTCAGCACTTAATGCCGCTATGAATTTCCAGTTAGAACCCTAACTTTTCATTTCACCAGTCCTCCGCCTCACCTCTGTCATCAGACAAAAACGAAAGGAATCCGAGACCCTTCTTCATGTTTTCTGAAATACCGTTGCTGAGAAAACTTATTTTTTTGAGAATAGAGTTTTAGAAAAAGAGACGAAAACCTGAAACATTAATCAAAGCCACTGGGCTAATTACTGCAACTCCAAAGTTTATTACTTTTAAATATTAACTGCTTAAAATGATTCATTTAGAGATCAAAATGATTAATCCTTCTCAGTCACTATAAATGTCAGCGGCAGGATTAAAGGATTTAGATGGTCATGTTTACTGAACCTTAAATTTCTGTACTTAAAGACACAAGTTAAATAGCGCCAGTTTATCATTGTTTCATGTTATAGTTTTCCTCTTAGCTCCTTCTCTCAGCCCCCCTGCCTAACTGATTGTTAACTAATTTTGGCTGTTAAGTAGGCAAGTGTTGCTTTCCGGCTTGGCTGCCAACCTGCTTTGTAGATTACCTAGCAGAAGGTGGGAGCAGATAGAAGTCGCTCACGGCCCTCCGCGGGACACAGTGGGGGTAATCCTTTCCCCCTGCCTTGGCCTTTATTGGTCTGATGTCTTGAGCCTCCCCCCCACCCCCAAGCTTACTGCTAAAATTGTATCTGGTTCCTGGCCACGTTGCCAATTTTGCATCCACATTGTGAATCACCGCCCTGCGGCTTCAGTCACAATTATTAAACACCTGCTGCTTTCTGCCAAGCCATATGCATGCTCACACCCCCGGCTGCAGTGTGGCTAAAGACATCAGCAGATACGCTGCAGCCACGTTTTCATCCCCGGGTCCTGGATTGCCCTAAAAAATAATTACTAAGGGAAAATAAGAGAATTTATTTTCAGGCTATTTCTAACAAAAAGCCACTTTAAGGTTATTTCTCTAACTAAAAGTGGTTGCAAAAGTTGCTTTTTTTTTTTTCAGTTGAGCCTAGTTGGGCCTTCACAATATGGGTTTAAGAGATGCTCTTTCTTTAAAGGTCAGGCTCACAACCTCATTTTTCTCATTTGGGCCACCAGACCTTCCACTCAATATCCATATGTTCATCCTCCCCAGAAGCCCCAAACATCGTAAAGAAACTGCATCTTCTCCGGGCCATTCATGGAAATCCTGCTTTCTTGGCTTGTACCTGGGGTTCTCCTTTCCCACCCAGCCCATCAGCTTTACCTTACTGCCCAGCCTCAAGTTTCCACTGAACGCTGATTTGAAGATGATTGCTTGGGGACTGCCGTTAGACTCGTGTTTGGAGAAATAAGTTGAATTATGAGTATGGTGTCCAGTGACCATTTTCAATGTCCTTTGGAAACACGAGGTTATCAGTATGTGGTGATGGACGGTCAACAACGTGTTAATGAGTAAATTGAGCAACTAGTTGAAGATAGTCACATTTCATGTACAGAATAAAATGGCATGAGGGAGGGAGTTAAGGTATTTAGTGCGACTTTAGGTTCATTTTTGGAGGGCCTCACAAGGAAAGATCGTACCCACTTTGAAATTTCTGTTCCATAGGAGGGATGGGTATTCTGTTCGGATGGTGCAGAATTTAACATAAGATGGCTAAAGCGTTTGGAGTGTCCCATAAAATACGCACTCAGAGATAGTTACATATATTTCTATTGCCGAGTGATCTTATTACCACATTAAAAAGGAGAACTCTGAATAAGATGGTGGTGCCACTGATTCCACGAGCACCAGTTAGAGACGTTTGCCTATTTGGTTGGTTGGTGTTGTGCTCAACCCATAGAGGAATGTCACTCCATGCCTGAGAATAAAGAATTCCTTTCAAGTTCACAACCACCAGGGAAAATAAAAACACTCACAGATTATTTTATTTCTGTGTGTTAAATTTATATTGACTCATCCATTCACCCATTTCCCATACTTGGCTTGTGGAGTTGCTGCGGTGGGGGAAATGGTTACTCTCCTTTAAAGCAACCCCTGTAAGATGAAGGAGATGGAGGAGAAGCAGCGTGCCCATGTATCTCACACGAGACAACTTTGTTTTTTTACAATAAATGAAAAGGTAGTAAATTAAATTTCTCATTATCAAATAGAAACTATTAAACAGCAAATCAAGAAAATATATTTTTTATTTTAAAAAGAAGATAAGGGCAGCCCCTGGGGCTCAGTGAGTAGGGCACCGGTCCCATATACCAAGGGGGATAGGTTCAAACCCAGCCTCGGCTGAACTGCAACAAAAAAGCAACAACAACAAAAAAATAGCTGGGCATTGTGGCGGGCGCCTGTAGTCCCAGCTGCTCAGGAGGCTGAGGGGAGAAAATTGCCAAAGCCCAGGAGTTGGAGGTTGCTGTGAGCTGTGTGATGCCAGGGCACTCTACTGAGGGTGATAAAGTGAGACTGTCTCTACAAAAAAAAAAATAAATAAATAAAAATTAAAAGAAGATAAGGTTTAATTTTTTATTATGATTTTTAAATTATTAAAATAATGATCATGAATAGTAAAAGTTTGAAACTATAAAATAGAAAATTACAGCGGTACCTGTAGCTCAGTTGGCAGGGCATTGGCCTCATATACCTAAGGTGGCAGGTTCGAGCCCGGCCCAGGCCTGCTAAACAACAGTGACAGCTGCTACCAAAAAAAGCTGGGTGTTGTGGCGGGCACCTGTAGTCCCAGCTACTTGGGAGGCTGAGGCTGGAGAATCACTTGGGCCCAAGAGTATGAGGCTGCTGTGAGCTGTGATGCCACGGCACTCTACCCAGGGCGACATAGTGAAACTCTGCCTCAAAAAAAAAGAACGAAAATTACTGATTTTCTTCATTACCAGCTCCTTCTTCATGACCCATTACAGCAGTTGTATATCCTTCCTCACCTTTATTCATACTCAAAACCACAACAGTATATATAACCTGTTGGTTCTCTTTCTTAGTTTCCAAAAGTGGAATCATAAAGACAGTATTATGCAACTTGTGTTTTTTAAAACTTAAAGCATACATATATAAATGAGTTTCTCTCCAGATGTAAAGACATGGGTTTAAATTCATTCTTTGCTCTAGCCATGCAGTATTCCGTAGCATGGATAGATAACTTCTCCCACCATTCCCTTTCTGACAAATATTAGGGTTAGTTAAGTTTTTTCCAGCTAGAGTAAACATTTTGTTTGTTAACATTTTGTATGTCTAAAATCAGGCGCTTTTATGTTTTACAGGATCTAGTCCCAAAGGTAGGCTTTCTGAGCTATAGAGTATTTCTCATTTTAATAGAAAGATGTTTTACCAGGATTAAACACAGTATAAAAGACAGCCAAGAAAAAATGATGGAATAAAATTATAATGAATTTGCATAGCTGACTCACAGAATCAACTGCTTTTTTAGAGAATAATAATTCTTGTTAATGTTACCTAAATTTCGAAGCAAACTCCAGTTCATTTGGAAGTTTCATTGCAAACTCCAGGCCTTCCTGGTAGTGTGGAAGAGAACTGGTAGATAATAACAGTTATCAGTAGATAGAGGTTGGTAAGGATGTGCAGAAATTAAAACCCTCGTGCACAGCCAGTAGGGATCTAAAATGGTGCAGTCACTATGGACAACGGTCTGCTGGATCCTCAAAAGGTTAGACCTAGAGTTTGTGTCAGACCCAGCAATTCCTGTCTATATACCTACGGGAACGAAAATACAGGTACACGCAAAAACTTGTACACACATGTTTCTAGCATGACTGTCAAGGGCACTGCCTGGTGCCAGATGCATCTCAGGTGCCTTGTTCTGATTCCACTTCTCTGTGTTGCCATAAAGTCCTCCCGACAAGCCTCGCCTGGGCCTCCCACATCCTCCATAGCTCAGCCAAGTGTTGCCCCTCCCAGTCCACGACCTTTCTACTCATCATCTTCCCCACACTTGTCAAGACTGCAGATGTTTTTCATAAGTATAGCTGATCTTGCTAAACATTACTGGATTGTGGGAAATAATCTAATAGACTAATTTATTCTAGTTGAAGGTTAGATCTCCCTAGGGGTGTTTGCATTAAAACATGGGATCCTAAAAAAAAAAAAAAAAGAATCCTGAACTAATACAATTTGAAGCACTGAAGCAGGTCTGGGTAGAGATATTTTGGGATGAAGGCAAGTTGCTTAAGTAAAAGTCAATTTTGGTGGTTCCACCCCCTACCCTCTAATTATTTATTTCTCTGTGATTATTAATTACATTTGTCAAGGCATTTATTTTTAAGCCATTTTTTCATTTAGCCCTTCATCGTGCTAGTCACATTTACATAAACTATCTCCTAGAACCAAGCTCTGACAGCCCAGAAAGATGTAAAAAGCCAAGCGGTGAAGTTATTTGAGCCGAGCTAGTGAGTGGCTATATTTTCTTTCCTAGGGGAAACAAAAACAAACTTTTTAATTCAGTAAGGAGATCTAACAGGGATTCCAACTGTCGTGCTTGCTTTTTTAGCTTGCATTTCAGAAACAGCCCTGAAGAGTTGGGAATCATTTTGAGACATTGGCTTCTGTTTATGGAGTGAGGGATGCACATAGCAATTTGTAGGGATGATGTGTTGTCTACTCAGTTGCAAAGTGAGCTGTGTTTACATACCTGGATAACAAATAAAGATCACAGTTTTCTGCTTTCTGTCACCTCATAGATTTTTGCATCAAGATGGCAATAGTGTGAGAAGTCAGTAACTTGGAAAATGCCTCAAGTTACATTTCACAGATTAGAAAGGGAGTTCTTACCGTTTTTAACTTCTCTTCTTTTTATTCTAAAATATGGAATCCTTCCAAAATAGAGGAAAGATGCTGAGGATCTTATCCTTTATTTAAAACTCTTTAAAACTATTTTGTGTTTTTATTCTGAAAAGTCAGCATATCGGTAATATATAAATGTTTTACAGCACTCCCCCATGTTAAACATGACATGTAAATCATGGTGGGTAAGCTCTTTTACGGAAATTTCATAGCCTGTCTGCCATGACATTTGATTTGTTTAGTTGACTTGTAGAAGTACAATCTGCACTAATTCTTCTAAAACCCTGGCACTACTGTGTGTTATTCAGCAAGCTCACCCCCTTTCTCACTGCTCAACCGGGAAACCCCTTTTCTTTTTTTCCCTTTTTTTTTTTTGACATACTTTTTGGTTTCAGATACTTATATCTCTCTGATCAGCACAGTTTGATCTGCAGCTAATTGTAGCAACTGATTTTCATTATTTATGAGTATCATTGTCGGAATCCATTTGGAAGTCTGACCGAAATAAAGCTGATCCCAACTTCTGATATGACTGGAGCAGTAAAAGCAATTAACCACACTAGTTAAGATGTGCTGAGACCCAGCGGGCACTAAGATCTGTACAGCCAAATATTTACAGCACTGTCCATTATGTTTGATTTATTTCCTAGAAAATTCAACATGTTATACTTTTATCACAAATAATTTATAATACTGTCTTTTAAAACATATAGAGTGTGTTTCTCATGTCAGCATATTAGCTTTAAAATGTTCATAGATTTAAGAGGCAAATATAGGAAGATAAAAAATATGAGTAACTTACATGCCTAATATTCTTAAAAGGTTTGGTTATTAGACGGTAGCTTTTAAATCAGTCTTTGTATACTGTTATTCTTTACTATTCTGTATTTTGACCATGGTTGGTCCCTAAATGCCAGGCTCTTCCATGCCAATGGAACAGACATCTGGACACATCCACCAGCAAACATTCCTCTCCCTCTTCTCATCCATAGTATCATAAAACATATGTGAGATTTCAAGAATAAATACAGGATTGGAAAAATCATTAATAATACCAGTCATTTAAAAGTGTCACCTAATTTAAACACTTTTGCTTTAAGTTATTGCAGTGTCATGAGTTTTAAGATGCTCAATTTATTAGTAAAGGCCTGCAGAGTTCACAGCCATTTATTTTCCAGGGAACTTGATTTTATCATTAATTTTTAAATACATAATACTCCTGCTTTAGGTTGAGAGTGTACTTTATTTGCAAAAATTGGTTTGTTCTGATCAATACAGATGTTTTCAAGTGTTTATTAAAGCAAAAAGTCTAGAAAGTCAAAGGTATTCAAAATAGGCTACAGATTTTCAAGACCAAATTCAGCGTGTGCAGACACCCCCCCCTCCACATGTTTGTACTAGCTGCTGAGTTAAGGTGGGGAGAATAATAAAACGGATGAAGCTTGTGTTTCTATGTAACGAGCAACATATTCCTGAGGGAAATCTTTTTCTCTTCTGAAGGAGTGACTGGAAGATGTAATTTCATTTTATTTTATTTTTTGAGACAGTGTCTTGCTCTGTCACCCTGGGTATAGTACTGGGGCATCATCATAGCTCACAGCAACCTCAAACTCTTGGGCATGAGTGATCCTCCTGCCTCGGTCTTCCAAGTAGCTGGGACTACAGGTGCCTGCCACAACGCCTAGCTAGTTTTTCTATTTTTAGTAGAGATGGGGTCTCGTTCTTGCTCAGGCTGGTCCCGAACTCCTGAGCTAAGGCAAACCACCCTCCTGGGCCTCCCAAAGTTTGTAGACATGAGCCACTGCACCCAGTCTGGAAGATCTTATTGTTTAGGAAAAAGGCAGGGCATAGAAAATAATTCTGACAATTTCTATTGCTTTGTAAGTCTAGTCAGCAAAATTCTAGCATTGGTCACGAATGCTTTTTGCGGGGTAAGTTCTTATGGTTGGTGCCGCCTTCCTTGCCCATCTCTTTGGAGGTGCTTATGGTCTTAACTGGTGACAGGTGCTCTAAGCGAGGCCAGCCTCTCCTCCCATAATCACACCCACTTGGCCATGTGCCGTGCAAAGCTGATGCCAACACCTGGTACAGAGAGCTAGAAAGCTTGAATGCATGAGTGTTTACTTCAGGGAAAATTTCTTTTTAAGAAAAAATAAAAACTAACACTAAACATATACTCACTAGTTGTTATCTTTTTCTCCCCCTAATTAGGACAGAATTTTACCCTAAGGCAGTTAGGAGTTTGCGAACCAGCAACTCGAAGAGGACTGGCATTTTGTGCGGAAATGGGGCTCCCCCACAGAGGTTACTCTATCAGTGCAGGGTCAGATGCTGATACTGAAAATGAAGCAGTGATGTCCCCAGAGCATGCCATGAGACTGTGGGGCAGGGGGGTCAAATCAGGCCGCAGCTCCTGCCTGTCAAGTCGGTCCAACTCAGCCCTCACCCTGACAGACACAGAGCACGAGAACAAGTCGGACAGCGAGAACGGTAAGTGGCCTTTTCACGTTACAATGCTGGCGTTCAGGGCTTCCGTCTGATTCGGTTGACTCTGGAGGAGTCTGTGTTTGCCCCTTTATTCCTTCCTCCCATCCTCCTTTCTCTCTCTTTCTTCTTCTTTACTTTTTGTTTTAATCCAGTAGAATCCAAGAAATGTCCTTGAATTATTCCGTTTTTTTTTTTCCTGGAAAAAAATCAATATTCGACTTCAGATTGTGAGATGAGGCGAGCAGCATATGATGTTTTAGCTAAAGTTTTGGAAAACAGTTTAATCATGTACAGAAAAAAGAAAAAGATTAGCTTTGGCTTATCTTGGGCCATGTCACCTGTTTTCCTCTGTGGAGTAGCCAAGCAATGTTGATAACACTTACCCCTGAGCCATCTTGCAATCAAAGATGTCTTTGTAGATTCCTCTTGAAGATATCTCAAAGAAGTTAGAGTCTTAGAATGGATGAGTGAGCACACAGAATAGTTTATTAACAGGGCTCAAGTGATTGAAGAACAAATTTGATCATGCTTTAAACTTACTAGCTGATGAGAGCAATTGAAATCTTGGTAAAAAGGGGAGTGTGGCCTTTGATGTGCTTTGGGGACTGGATTACTAGGCAATTAAATACACACACAAAAATTGGATTTTAGGATATCCAAGTAGCAGATTTGTATGTTGTAAGAATAAATGTCTTTATAAATGATCAGGATTTTTTCCCTATTGCCAATGTGGGATAATTTTTTTAATAAACAGTTAATTTATACGTAATAATAAATTTTAAAGAAAAGGTAATTTTGAGTCAATACTATGTCTAGGAAGAATTGGGGCATTGCTGCTAATGCACCAGGCAACAACAAAAAAAATCATTTCTCTTTCCACCTTTAATATTAACGGTGCTACTTCAGCTGGGTTATTAATGCTGCATATATGGGATGCATCAGAAAGCAAAGAGAAAATTAAAATGGAAGAATTGCATGACATGTGAAAAGAAAAATGCTTGCTTTATCAGTGATATTTCCATTTTATTATTTATGGGGCAACTCTGTCAGCTTTGCTTTGTAATTAGGAAAGCAGGTTGACTATTAGTTTCAGAGCGTCCAGGGGCTCCTCACCTTCATAATGTTTCCCTTCTCTTCATGAAAAAGTCTAATTTAAACCAAAACACTTTCTCATCTATGTAGAATAACCTAGTGCATTAAACCAAAGTCAAGACCAAATAATAACATATACTCAGTATGTTAAATTTGGAAGTGTCAGTTCTTGGTGGAGGCTGTCTTTATTCCAGCCCAAAGAAGAAACAAAGGCAGGTTTTTTTGGTTGTTGTTTTTCTGTTGTTCATTGTTGTTTTGACAAAATGCGTCTTAGGATCAGACAGCCAACACTTCTTTCAGCTAATCCATTCCCCTTGGTAATCCTGTGTATATATGAGTTTCCATAGTGGCTTCCAGAGTCACTAGTCTTAAACGCACATGACTGAGTATGAATGTCGAGTCCTGGCCAGCTTCTTCTCTGCACTTGCAGGTACAATGACTACATGTAGCTGTAGCATTTGGCATTTGATTTTCTTAAAACGCAATAGAACGTGTGATGTTGTGAAGGAGAATGGAAAACAGCAGGATGATGCGATCAGTTTTACACGGACCATGCCCGTGAATGTGTTTCTCTATTCTATTACATATTTTTCACATTGGGTGAATTTACTCTTTCCACTAAAACCCATTTGTAGCCTCCCTTTTTCTCTCTCTCATAAGGAGTGTGTCTTATTATGGAATCTATGTTGGTAAAATAGAAACTCGTTTTATTTATTATTTTTAAAATTATATATTGGCTAAAACTATCTCACAGTGAATTCCCAAACACATGCCTTTTTTTTTTTTTTTTGCTTTTCACAAAGTAGAAAACTACCAACTTTGTGGTCTCTAGTTAATGGTTTATAG
Source organism: Galagoides demidoff (assembly GCA_963574575.1). Taxonomy (NCBI): domain Eukaryota; kingdom Metazoa; phylum Chordata; class Mammalia; order Primates; family Galagidae; genus Galagoides; species Galagoides demidoff. Next base: position 15,544 of record CAUYQV010117539.1, read on the forward strand.
TACCCAACTATTTGGGAGGAGAGGTGGAAGACTCGTGAGTTTCTCACACCACTGCCCTGGCCATATGCGTGAATTATTATTAACAAGAGGAGGGATTTGTTTCCAGTGGAATCTCATAGCCCCTGTCCCTGGGTGATGTGAAGGCATAAAAGTCGCAGGCTTTTATTCCTCCAAGTGGTGGTTAGGAAGCAGAATGAAGAGAGACAGGGAGAGTGTCAAGAGACTTGCCTTGAAATTCAGAACGTTTGGCAGCATTTGTTGGGAGTAAACAGGTCAGACAAGTTAAGAGTCTGAAGTGTCAGAAGCAATGTTTGTAGAGTTGGGCAAAGTAATGACTTAAACTTATGTTCACTCTGTTCCCAGGGTTTGGTTGTGGCTGTTTTTTTAAACAACACTTTGATGGTCTAAGAATTCCCAATGGGAGCAGTTTTAAGGAAGGAAATAAAGTAGATATATATATATATTTTTTTTTTTTTTGAGACGGAGCCTCAAGCTATCACCCTGGGTAGAGTGCTATGGCATCACAGCTCACAGCAACCTCCAACTCCTGGGCTCAAGTGAGTCTCCTGCCTCAGCCTCCCAAGTAGCTGGGACCACAGGCGCCCGCCACAACGCCCAGCCATTTTTTGGTTGCAGCCATCATTGTTGTTTGGCAGGCCCGGGCTGGGGATTTGAACCCGCCACCCTAGGTGTATGTGGCTGGCACCCTAGCCGATTGAGCCACGGGCGCTGAGCCGCTATATTGTTTTAATGAAGACAAGCTATTTCATATATTTAATGTATGTGTCCATAGGAGCATTTGTAGATTAATTTATTTGATCTGAAATCTCAATGATGACTCGAAAGGAATAAGAGTTCATTTAAAGTAATCACGTTAAGATAAGGGGGGTGCATAATTTTTTGAGGTGTTTAGCAGACCTTATGATTTTGAATTGTGGAATTAAACAAGAGCGTTGCGAATTTTTTTCCTGATATAAAAATGTATGATTTTTTTTGCTCCTTAAGTTGGGTTATAGTAAGAACTGAAATTTTCAATCAGACACAGGTTATTCTAACATCTTCATAATATTCTCAAAAAAAAAAATGCAAGGTATGACAGTTAAGTTGGTGAACTCATTCTAGAAAAAGTGTTACATGGCTCATTGGTGACTGTCACTGTGGTCACCTTTGAAGTCCTCTCCTTGGCTATCTGGTGACCACAGTGCGAGTCAGCACTGTAGTGATATTCAGGGATGTAGCACTTTTTTCTAGGATGAGTTCACGGACTTAACTGTCAACACTTCTACATATTTTTACTTTTCTTGCTACTTCTAGTCAAATAGTTTTAATATAAAATTAGTAAAATAATTCCATTCTGCTCTCAGATATTTTAAATTGCTCTAATTTTAAAGGCTATTAGTTTCTGATTATGTTTTCCTCTGACTCTTGATTTCATCGTCTAGTTTGTTCATTGTTGCACTAGTTTGAGGTGTGTCCTTGTAAATTCTGTTATGTCACTAAAGGTTGGAATGGGAAGGAAATAACTCACGGGTGAAATAACTCACCAAAAAAGGAAGCTAATTTAAGACCCAGACACTGATTTGTTTTCGTCTGGCTTAACATGGGAATTTTCACTGACTATTTTCATCATTTAGAATAACTGTGAATGAGGCTGTTTTCCCCAGGAAAAAAAAATGTTATCCAACATTTGTAAAATTATGCAAGCAGAGTGCCTGATGTTCTAGTTATAACTTCAAAGAAGAATTTAGTCACTAAAAGGGATTAGATTTCATTTATTTATTGATAAGGAGGCCAACAGTTCAAGTTAAGAAGGCGCTAGAACTGCTGTGAGGCTAATGAAATTTTGATGGCCCGAGCATCCCACAAGAGTCAGAGGACGTTCGGACGTGTCACACAGCACCGTGTCAGCACAGACACAGAGCAAGGGATAAGAGTTACTCTTTGTGCAGAACTAACTCTTCACCAACCATGGGGATTTGCAGTTAAAAATATTTTTTTAGAGAATTTTTTTTGCAGTGTATTGAGTTTCATGTGGAATTCCAAATGTTAATCTTGTTCCAAAGTAAGAATATGGAAGAAATCCTTTCTTGACATGTACTGATTGTTGTGGTGGGATTACAGCAAGTCAGCTGCTGGGCACTGGGCAGGAGCCGGAGGGGCAGTTAGAGTAAGGTGATGAGAAGGGACAAAATAAAAGGGATAGGACAGTCTTGCCTACTCAAAGGTAAAATTACCAGTATGCTCTGGATTATTTTAGGCCTCTTTTCTGTATTTGATGTGTTGTTAAAAGCCCCCTGACCGAATTCTCATGATCCAGCTTTGCAAGTCCTATAATCTGCTCTTTATTATAAATATCTATATAAATGTCAGGAACAAAGAACTTACATTTTCTCTCAAAATGTTCATCTTTAAGCTTTAAAAAATGTCTTCATGGAGAGCAACTTGGGCTATCAAGAGAGGTGCAGAGAATTCACAGGATAAGGCCATGGTGTGTGTCAATAAGAACCGGAAGTCATTGGGACAGTGAGCACATTGGACAACAAAATTTAAGTGGGCCAAGATACAATAAAGTTAGTTTTGTGACATAAATACACAAATGAAAATGTTTACATGTGTGAGTATTCTCCTTCGTCCTCCAGCAGGGAGTTACTAAGAACGGTGCCTGGGGTGGTGCCCGTAGCTCAGTGGGTATGGCGCCAGCCACATATACCCAGGCTGGCGGGTTCAAATCCAGCCCAGGCCTGCTAGACAATGACAACTGTGACAAAAAAATAGCTGAGCGTTGTGGTAGGCATCTGTAGTCCCAGCTGCTTGGGAGGCTGAGGCAAGAGAATCACTTAAGCCCAAGAGTTG
>CAUYQV010117544.1:0-29940 GCA_963574575.1 Galagoides demidoff
GAATAATTCTTCCAGGCTGGTAGATATGCTGTTGGCCTCATTGGGCATCAATGACCCACATCTGGATATGCCCAAAGGGTGATACCATACATGCCAGCACCCCCTTTTTCCTGCAGAAAGAGAGCCACCACCAGGGGTGGCGTGCATAGCCAAAGGCTGACTAGCAGATTCAAAGATATAGCTACATAGGAGAAATAAGTTCTAGCGTTCTATGGCACTGTAACAATAATTTATTGTATATTTTCAAATAGCTACAAGAGCAAAATTTGCATATTCCCAACAAAAATGATAAATATTGAAGGTGATGGATATACTAACTACCCTAAGTTGATTATTGTACATCGTATATGTGTATCCAAATTTCACACTACACCCCATAAATATGTACCATTATGTGCCAATTAAAAATGTAAATAGAGATACGGCCAGCTATTTTTTACACCTGCCAACACTATTGTGAGACCATCTTAAGAATGTCAGGAAGACTGTAGCTTCTGGAAGAAAGAATACTGCATAAATTAAAGCTTTACTCTCAGAGCAATATTATCAAATCTCTTAAAAGAAATAACTCGGAGGGGTGTGCATTGGACTTCAGATTGTACCTGCCTTTTTGCTGGGAGGGGAGTGAAGCGTAGCATTTTATGAAGTGTGAGACCCGGTTGTAAGTGGGGCATTCTAAACCCACTCTCCTCTGGTGCACAAGGAGTAATAATAAAATTATAATGACAATGATGATGATGACAATGAACATTCAGTGAGTTCCCACCCTATCACTCAGTCCATCTTACAGAGCGACTGGGTGGCTGGTCCAATATCCCAAAGCTGCCAGTGATGCCCAGCCACAGTTCAGATGCTCTGAACTACTCTGCTACTCAGTTCCAACCTCCCCACAGACCTGACCGCAGAGGGAGGACCAATGGGCCCCGCAGAGGGAGGACCAATGGGCCCCACAGAGACTCATGACATCAAAACTCTCTCTGGGGGCTCGGCGCCTGTGGCTCAATCGGCTAAGGCACCAGCCACATACACCTAAGGTGGTGGGTTCAAATCCCCAGCCTGGGCCCACCAAACGACAACGATGGCTGCAACCAAAAAATGGCCGGGCGTTGTGGCGGGCGCCTGTGGTCCCAGCTACTTGGGAGGCTGAGGCGGGAGACTCGCTTGACCCCAGGAGTTGGAGGTTGCTGTGAGCTGTGATGCCATGACACTCTACCCAGGGGGATAACTTGAGGCTCCGTCTCAAAAAAAAAAAAAAAAAAAAGCTCTCTCTGGGAAGAAAGCTCCAAATAACCCAAAGTGTCTAAACACAGAACAGACCCAGACCAGCTGAAAAGCAAAACAAAGGAAACACATAAAATATAAAATCTAAGAACAAATATCCAGGACCTCCCCCAGAACAGACCTGAGTGTGACCTGTTGTCCCTGACTGCCTTAGAGATAGTCAGAGGGTGTGCTTTTTGGCTTGAGAATTCTTAAATGATGAGAGAGAAAGATTCCTTGGCAAAGTCAAGCCATGGATAGGAAAGTTCGAAGAATACTGACAGTCATGAGACCCTCAGGATGATGGGGGTAAGGAACTGACAATAGAAGACTTTCGGGTTTAGGCCAAGAACTGAGAGAACTCAGGCAGTTGCTGTGAGGATCAAAGGGTAACATGCAAACAAATAAAGACTAGTCTAAATCACGAGATGACACTAGTTGCAGCCATGAGGGCCCGTGGCAACGCTGAAGATTCCCGTGTGAGTCCATCAGGGCACTCTCCCTGATGAAAATGACTCCACTGAACCTCTCCCAGCCAGGAGGAAACGGGGGGAAAAGGAGGGTTGGGGAACAAGGAGGATAAGGAGAATGGAAGGTCCAGTTTGAGCAGTGCATTCACGTGAGCTCCACCCTTCTACTCTTTGTACCCAGTAGGCCTGTAAATCACTGTGTTTGTTTGCTTGTTTTTATTTTTTAATTAGCAGGCCCGGGCTGGGTTTGAACCCACCAGCCCTGCTGCATGTGGTCGGCTCCCTACCCACTGAGCTATTTTCAGCCAAGGGCCTGAAAATAACCAAATCGCTTTTCCCTGTCTCTTTCCCTCTACCTGGAGTCCCTCTGTTCTGTGCCCCTCCCTCATCTCCTTCCTTTCCCTTCAGCTCGGCCCTTCCCCCATCTCCAGCTCAGGTCTCCTCTTCATTGTCCCTTTCTGCAGAAACCCTCTAAACCCTCCTTGGACTTCCCCACACCCAACACCAAGCCCCTCTCCTTCCGCTCTCCAAACTCCCGGCTCTCTCTGCCTCTGTGTGGTTATTGCCTCTCGCCCCATCTTCCCACCCCCACCCGCCATAAACTTATAAATCTTGTAAAGGCAAGAACCAGGATATTTACACCAGAATAGACACTCGATAAATTCATTCATTCATTTATTCACTTGACACATATTTACTGAATATTCTGTGCCAGTCACTAACGTAAAGGAGCAAACTCGGCGGCTAAGTTCCCTGCCTTCATTCGTGGGGACAGGAAAGTTTTTTTTTTAATCAACCAAATGAAAGCAAATAAGGTGGCTAATTGCTAAAAGTGGTATGAAAACAAAATGAACAGGATGATGACATGGAAAAGGATTATCTTCCCTTAGTCCCACTCCTGTGGGTCCCAGAAGACTCTGGCAGCTGCAGCGTACAGCCTTGCTCTTTCGTTCACGGGGTGATGACCCAGGGCTCCCTGGACATCAGGCACTGAGGTCCTCGGGAGAGTGCAGGACAGCAAGGGGAACCAATGAGAGAATCAGGAGTTCTGATCATGGCTGATAACAACTATGACAGATACACAGAGCTGAGGTATGACAGAGGGGGCAAAGTGGTAAGCATGTCAAAAATCTGGCAAAAAGGGATTTTGATGAAGGTGATTTTGAACCTGGCAATTCAAGCACCGAGGGTTCTGGGACCAAACTATCAGGGTTTGAATCCTACCCCTACCAGTCACTAGAGGCATGACCTCTGACCTCGATGAGTTACTTAATCTCTGGGCCTCAGCACCCTTATCTGTAAAGTGAGTGTAATGGTAATACTCACCTCACAGACCAGTTGTAAGGATTAGATCCATCAGTATACGTAAGCTGCACAGACCACGGTAAGCACACAGTGAGCGCTATACACGCTGACCATTACTATTATCCTCCAGAATTCAAGCGTTAGCTCGATGAACAAAGGAGGTGGAGAAAACATTCCAGAAAAATTAAACACCCGTGGAATGCAGGAAAGAATGGTAAAGACTCCGAGATGCCAAGTTAGTCTGCCAAGGGGCTCTGCCTTTGTCCATAAATGACCACGGAGAGAATAATGCATTGTGCCCAGAGGTACCTGTGGGTTAGGAACAGACCCAGGAGAAACAGATGAGGTGGTCTCTACCCTGTACGTGTGTTCAACAAGACTAAACACAGAAGGAAAGACTAAACATCTAAGAAGGATCCAAGACAGCAAATAAGCAGTGTTGAACTAGGTAGCCAGACCCCACGACAGTAACACGAAAAATATGAATCACAGTATCTGTGTCTGTGACGTACCAGACACGGGGCTAAACACCTCACATGAATTCCGATTGAATTCAGGCGACCAACGCACGTTATGTGACTGTCTCCAAAAACAAAACCTCCAGGAGACTTCAGAGAAGAGAGATAGCCTCCCAAAGGCTTCATGGAGTCAGTAAAATTTGAACTAGGCCTTAAAAGAAGGAAAGAATCTGCAGAGAGGGATGGATAAAAGAGGGTGGTAGGGGAACCGCCCCAGCCCAGCCTGGCAGAAACATAACGTGAGCCACAAATACAAGCCACATAGAGAGTTTGGGATTTTCTGGTAACCACATTTTTCAAATAAAAAAAGCTGAAATTAATTTTTACACGTATTTTATTTCACCCAATGTTAGCAATATATCATCATTTCAATATGTAATCAGCATTAAAAAATTAACCATGAGATAGTCTGCATTCCTTTCCCTGTACTAAGTCCTGGCAGCTGGTGTGGATTTTCTACTCAGAGCACTTCTCACTTCCAAATAGCTAGACTTCAGCGTTCAGTAGACCTGTATGGCCACCAGCATGGCTGGGGAATGTCAGGAAGGGAAAAAGAACTGGCATTTACAGGTCTAGCCAGACCTCAGTCACTGCTTTATTTAATCTTTCCAGCCACCTCCTTAGGGAAATTCTCTTGCAGGTTGAGTATCTCTTATCTGAAACAGTTTGGACCAGAAGGGTTTTGGATTTCAGATTTGGGAATATCTGAATAATGCATTCAATTCACCAGTTCAACATCCCTAATCCCTCATCTAAAATCCCTAATCCATAAATCTAAACCCCAAAATGTCCCCATGAACATTTCCTGTGAGCGTCATGTCAGTGCTCAAAGAGTTTTGGATTTGGGAGCATCTCAGATTTGGGGATTAGGAATAGTCGTCCTGAATTATCCCCATTTAACAGATGAGAACACTGAGGCCCTAAGACAGTGGTTCTCAACCTTCCTAATGCCAGGACCCTTTAATACAGTTCCTCATGTTGTGGTGACCCCCAACCATAACATTATCAACATGAGGAACTGTATGACAGTAATTTTATGGTTGGGGGTCACCACAACATGAGGAACTGTATTAAAGGGTCGCAGCATTAGGAAGGTTGAGAACCACTGCTCTAAGAGGTTAAAGCAACAGCTAAAAAAATGGGTTGAGCCAACCATGACCAACTTCAAGCTTGTAAGCTCCTCACGCTGGAATCAATCATTTTTGTTTTGTTCTTTGGCAAATACTGCCTGGGGTGGGGGGTGCTATGCTCCAGGCCCTGCAAAACACACTGGTGCCCAGGCAGGAAGCAGCCTGGGAGACCCTGGGCTGTACCCCCCAGCTTCCTCCCATCCCCACAGCCCACGGAGGCTGTGCGGCCTCACGGAGCCGGAGCAGGGTGGAGGAGAAGCAGCCAGCACTCGCAACTTTCTCCCTCTGCGGTTCAATAGAACTTAGAGCGCGTGCATGGCTCCCTAAACGGCACAGCTAGAACGGGGTATTGCGGGAGACAAGGCAGGGCACCTGTGGTGCATAAATATTTAGCTTTTGTTGCAGGGAAGTGCAGGATGAACACTCAGCCCCTGGCTGCTTCTCAGCCAGCCAGGCAGGGTTCCCTTCTACCCTTCGCGGCTCTATTTTGTTGTCAATTACCGGTTTCTAAGACTATTAAGAGAGGAAGGGGGGAGTGTACAAACAGCATTAACAGTAATTTATGATCTGAAAAGGGACAGCAGGAGTTCGAAATCTGTCTCCATTAAGATACTTTCCCCACGCTCCTCTGGGTCCCGCAGCCACCGGATCAGGATCGAGGGAAAGGATGTTTATACGACACTCCTGGCAGAAAAGCCGCTTTTCCCTGCGGCCCAAGGGCGAGGTCCAGCCAACTTTCCGCAGAGGGTCCTGGCCTGTGCAGAGCTTGCTTTGGGGACTCTATCTCTGGTGTGGGAAGATGCCGAGCTTTTCAGATTTTTATTTTATTTTTGCTCAACGATCCCTCCTGGCTTTCTCCACAGACTTCCAAAGCTCCCCTCCCTCCCCATCCCAACATCGGCAAAGCCCACCAGGAAAACTGCCAAGAGAGAGATTCATCCGCTCTTTAGAGGGGATTTTTCCAGGTTTCTGCCTTGGTAACTCCAGATTCTTTGAGACAAAGGTCTACTCCCTCCGTCGCTGAGGCACGTTTTACGGCACTCAGTTTAATTAGGCAGAAGCTACGATTAGAGTCAAGCGATTTCAGGACCACACTCTGTTGCGACTTGGGCTGGAGTCAAAACTGAAAGCCAAAAGCACCCCGAGATTTGTATCCCCCCCCCTTTTCTTTTACTTTTCTTTTCGGCCTGACTTTGCACACGTCTCTGGCACCGGCCTATGGTCCTCTTCACACTAATGATGTCATCGACTCTTCAGGTGAATTCTGGAGCTAACCGGAGAGACAAAAAGCAAATTTCCTAAACCACCCCCAGAATCGGTGGGCTGAAGTGCCGCACGTTTGCAGGATCCAGTCGCTCAGATCGTGAGCGACCCCACGTGGCCAACTTAAAATAACAATTCTGGTTAGAGGGTGTTTTGGGGGGGTTTTTTTAATGTGTGTATGGGCTGCTGCAAAGAACCGTACATGTCAAGGTTTTTCTCAAGTCCTTGTAGAATTTAAGAACCGCAGAGCCGGAAAGACCGTTAACGTCAGCTGGCCCAACCACCTTATTTTACAGAAAGCAGAGGTTCAGAGAGGGAAAGAGGGGTTTCAAAGGTGACACAGCAAGTCAGCATCAAGTTAGGAAGAAATGCAAGGAATCATTCCAAGACATTCTGTGCTGCCGGATTCTTCCTTAAGGGAAGAAAGGGGGCAAAAGCTTTTTCTTCCCCCAGGCAGAAAAGAAATATTGCTATCACAGAATAATCACTGTAATAATAATTTTTTAAAAAACCTGCCTATTTTGAAAGATTCCAAAGTTCCGCTAGGTATGTAAACAAGGTACACATTTCTTTTTTCCCCTTCTGTGGCTCAAACTGACCCGGGCACATGAGACTGAGGATGCCGAGAGTGAGACCAGCAGGGGTGAGAGGGAGGACTCAGCATTTTGCAGATGTGGATTAGATTTATTCCCAAAGCCCGGCCCTTGTGTAAAGAAGTTTGAGTTTGGTTTCCCCTCTCGTAACAGCACCGCAGAGAAGGCATTATTAGTCCCATTTTAGAAAAGAAAAAACTGAAGCTCAGGTAAATGAACTAACTTGCCTAAGATCAGGCAGAAACTAAATTGCAAACTAACTCTTTGCCAAACTGTACTTATGAATGCCTCAATGTCTCCATCCATCCAATGGGAAAATAAAGTCTTCCTGTAGTGAATCAGACCTGTTAGTGTAAAAAAGGGTCCTCAGGCTCAGCACCCATAGGTCAGTGAGTAGGGTGCTGGTCACATACACGGAGGCTCGAGCCCAGCGTGGGCCTGCTAAACAACAATGACAACTGCAAACAAAAAATAGCTGGGCATTGTGGCGGGTGCCTGTAGTCCCAGCTACTTGGGAGGCCGAAGCAAGAGAATCGCTGAAGCCCAAGGGTTTGAAGTTGCTGTGATGTGAAATATGTGATACCACGGCACTCTACCAAGGGTGACATAGTGAGATTCTGCCTCAAAAAAAAGACAAAAAAAAGAAAGGGTCCTCAGAGGAGTCCTCTTTCAAACAAAATGAACCCCTCTATGTAAAACAAACAAAACCAATTAGTGTCTATATGATAAAGTCCAGCAAAAAGAACATGGGTCCTGTTGTGGCCAACACCGGATTGGAAGCTGAGAGTTACACAGGGCATTAGCAGTTTGGGGCTGGCTTGAGTATCCAGGTTTATTTCTATACTCTGTCTTGTTTACTCTATATATGAAGTTTCTGATTCACTCTACCCAAGATAAAAGGCTGTTTTGGTTTGATAGACATGTTGCTGCTGCTGTTTAAATCACACAGCCCTGCAGACCCCAGGGCTGTCTCCACTCAAGAGAGGTGGGAAATGCTTCACTCAGCATCTGCTCAGAAATCGGTTAGTAAGTGTCTTCCCTGAGGTCCCCAGGGTGCTTAAATATGGCCTGCTATATACACTGGTAAATTTATGTGTTTTAAATTACATGCATCTGACCTTACAATCATTTGTTTAATTTGAGCACTGTAAGAGAATCCAGAAATTTGGGAAAGAGGAAAGAAAATTTGAAAATCACTGATCGGGTCCAGCCTGCCCTCAGGAAATCCTACTCTTCTCAAGACAAAAACATGAATCTCAGAGGTGTAGCTCCCCTTCCCCATCTCCATTCCCCCACCACCATCCCACAAGTTACCTGGTCTCCTCCTGCTGACATCGGCTGCCCACCTAACCCCCTGCCTAGACAGAACACCACCCCCTCTTGGTAGCTGTGCCCTAAGCACGGACAAATTCTCTTTGCTGTCTGCTCTGAGCACCATGGAGACAGTCTAGAATTTTCCTAGTCCTGTTCCTAAAATTACTGCAGAGAATAGAAGATAAATCAATACAAAAGAGCAGGGGAAACCTAAAATCAGTCCGATTAAAATGGCGTGGAATTCTGACCCAAGTCTTACCACCAGCTTCTTTCTAAAGCTGGCAAATACTGTCTGATTCAGGAAGAGGTCTCAAGATGTACAGAGGGCGGAGGCCGTGCAAGTTGTCACAACCCTCCTGAAATGCACGCAATCTAGTGCCAAACATCAAAGTCAAGTCTACCAATTATTTCTATACTTTGGCCCCTTAATTCTACTCCTAGCAACTCACCCGACTGAAACTGTCAAGTGGTGGGGGCAGTAATTTATACCCAAAGATGTTCGTAACTAACTTATTTATAATTACAAAACATAGCTGGGAACAAATTTGCCACAACAGGGCTTAGGATGTGTCCGTACAGTGGAAGTTTATGTAGCCATTAAAATGATGTTTTCAAAGCTTTCTTAATGACAGTAAGTGAAAATAAAAGAATCGTCAATGACATTAAGTGGAAAAAAAAAAAACCCAGGGCAAAACTGGCGAATATTATGTGATCAAACATGTGAAATCAACATAAAAGAAGTGTGAGTGTGCAGCAAAAAAATATGAGAAGAAACTCATTGAAATGCTCACAGTCGTTATGACCACATGGTGACATTAACGCTGATTTTCATTTCTACTGGCATTTAGCTTTAGTTATACAATAAGCTTGTAATAATTTATAATCCAGAAAGAAAATAAATTGGATTGTTGTTGTTGGGGGGTGGGTTCTACTTTGCCCTGGCCCCACCAGGCTCCATCTTAGGGACTTCTGCACCCCCCATCTCATCTCTGCTTCTGTTTGTCAATCCCACATTCATGATGTGGATCTTTCAAGGGACCCGACAGAATCACACTGGTCAGGATGCTTGGGCCTCATCAGAATTCCTTACCCCGACGTAGAGGGGCCCAGTGAAAATCCACATTCCCCAGTTGTCTCAGAATGTTTTTCTCCTCCCTGTGCCCTGGTGAAAGGCAGTGTCTGTGTGGCTTTAGAATTCACTTGAATAACGTGTACGGGGCAGCTGCCCTCTTCCCAGGGATAGAAGAGAGAAGGGCCCCTGCCCTCAGGGAAATGGCATTATAGTGGGGACAATAAACAACAGACAGTCACACAAATCAGCTCTGATTAGCCTCATGCTCAGAGTGACTCAGTGGCCACCTGAGATTGTAATCCTCCAGATCTGTGACAGCAAAGCCATGAGGAACTTACTACAAGGGACCCTGATGCCAGAAGTTTAGAAAAACCCAACTCCTTCAGGGCTCAGGCACTGGTGGGGAATACTAGAAGATGCTGAGACCCTCAGGAAGAGAGGTGCGGGAGATCTCGGGGGCCAAGCACGCTCACACAGGCACTGGGCCATTCTTTACGTCCCTGCCAAGTGATGTGGGTCAGGGGACATGGGAAGAGGGTGGTGATGGGATTTTGAGATTCAATATGTCTTCTAACCACTCTTCTAAATGGGCTCAGGGGGCCTGTTGCTGACGTCTCATCTAGATTGCTGTTGGCTTTTGTCTTTTCAAAAATATAATAAAAGCTTTAAAATCATTATAATCCCTAATGGCTTTATCTTTGCTACTTTTCTTTAGCAAATAACTTAGGATCTCAAAGTTCTGGGAGCAGAAATGGAGTGTACAACCTGCAACAGTAATTTATACCCAAAGATGATCATAACTAACTTATAATTACCAAAAAGCAGCTGGGAGCAAGGAGAAGGGACAATCTCAGATGCGGCCTGCTCTTACCAACAGCACACTGTCCCCCCCACACACCCCAAACACCCTTCACCCATCCCAGGTAATTCATGGTATTGCCTGTGTACCCATTCAGAAAATTTTCCAAGCTTTCTGTAACTTACAAAACACTTCTTTCTAGACCTAAATAGGGATTTCCACTGGGCCAAAAGCTGGCGCTAAATCACAAAAAGATTCATCAAGCATCAAACAACAGAGCGGAAAATGATTTGAAGCTGATTGCCAAAGATTAAGGCAAAAGGTTCTATCCTGAGGAATTGCTGTTTGAACAGGAAATCAAATGACCTAAGTTGGTTGCTGGGGGGAAGGGAAGGAACAGACATCAATCAAGGAAACAGCAAATACCCAACTGCTCTTGTGCCCATGGAAAATTTTTAGAGAGAACTCAAGAAAAGGAAAATGGAACTAGCCCCAAATATATCCCAGATGTCTCCTTCTGACTCCCAAGAAATGGGAAGGCAAAATGACCTAAAATGAACCTTAACCCCTTGAAAGATATACCCCACTAATCTGGACTCCAGAATTTACCTGCTCTAAATTTTGAAAGCAAACTTGGCACGTAAGCATAAGACATCTTGTTCTCTCCATGAATCAGGGTATACTTTGCTTCTTCAGCCATATGAATAGGCCTCAGGAGGGCAGAGGCCAGAGCTCATGTGGGTACTGAGCTAGTAAGTAGTCAACACACAGCTATCGTTGGCTGAAACAAAACCTTAACAACGTGAGGTCTAGCTATACAGATTACCCATTAATAAAATGTGCACAAGCAGTCATGTTGTATAGAGAAAGGGTTTATGAAGCTATTGGTAATCCTAATAATGGTAAATAAATAGCTCTTTACAGTTTACAAAGCACTTTCATTGACTTTATCTCCACTCCCATAACAGCCATGTGAAATAAGGACTGAGGATAATTCTCCCGTCCCAGCACCTTTTGGAGACTATAACCAGATGGACTAATTACTCAGTTCATAAAAGAATATACTCGCTCTAACCCCAGGAATCCGGATCGAGCTGTATTAGCAGAAACAAACAGCAGTAAGCTCTCCTGGCACATCCGGAAAGAGATGTCCAGAGTCTCAGCAGCAACGGCTGTAAAGAGCAGGGTGAATCCATCCAGGAAGAAAAACTACAGACCTTACTTTTCATATTCCTACCATCGTCAGTTCGGTTTGGGTTTGTAGGGCTGTCTTGTTTTATTTTGTGTTTCTCATACAATTTTTAATAGCTTAGCCTCCATCCCCCAAATATCTGACACTAAAAAACAAAAATACCAAAATGGTCTAGAGAGAGGAACCCTAGGAGATGCTTCATGCATCAACCTGTTCCAGCTCTATTTCTTTTATTTTGACAACAAACCCACAGTTTGAACCAAGAAACTCATGAATAAATCTGTTTTTACGATGTTTCTAGACCAATTTTTCCATTTTAAAGACTGAAGAGAGAGTTTGGGATTATACAATCCTTCAGATGTGGGGGTGTTATATGTCTATTATAAAATACATCAGCATAGGAAGCGTTATGTGAGTGTATGTGTGTATACATTTGTCTAAATTACATTTCATCTACCGCAAAGGGTAAGTTAGTTAACATTTGAAGAACCCTAATCAGAAATATACATGGTAGGACTGTCGCAATCTGGACAATCCCGATCAGAAGTTCCAACTCCAGAAACTCCGTGATGAACACGTCACATATCAAATTCTTAATCTATCCCATAGAGTTCATTAATTTACCATGAAGGATGTTTGAGATGAGTTCTCACTGCAGAAAGGAGTAGTGTTTAAACATGTGGCTTGGCTAGAAATATCACACATGTATTTCTCTCTACTAGAACATAAATGGAGTAGAAAGATCCAAGAAGCCCAGTAATCTGCTTCCGGGGGGCACCCGAGCCTTGGTCTCATTTGATGCTATGTGGCGCCTCTCCACAGAATTCTATTCCCTAATGCAACTGGAAAGCTCCTTAATCCTAGCTCCAGACAGAATATTGCCACATCTGCCTGCAGTAAACCTTTCTTTCAAATTACTTTTAAGAATGCTAAAGGGCAGAGGGGTAGGGCTTTACAAGACCTATGACTTCCATGGGTCCCCCTGCTAATAAATGTCAGCACTGGCAGCAGAATTCATTGTAATTTCATGGTAACATGTCACCTGATAGCATCCTATGGGGGAGATAGGGAACTGTAGACTCCTACCCGTCTATAATCCTTGGAGGCAACCAATGGCCACCCAAACAACGTGACAATTCTGAACTGCCAGGTTGCCTTAGGACAGTGTACAACAGGTCAGCTTGAATTTATACTCTATGGGATTTGTTGGGAGAATAATGTTTATGATTTCCTACCTGCATGGCAGCCCACAGGAAAAGACACTTCATCTTTGTTCATTGTAAAGGATTTTGGAAGTATAATGATCAAAAATAGAATATAGGGAAGTTCAGGGGGAGACGTATCTGAAGCCCTTTCTCTGCCTTCGTCTTCCTCCTGACTCTGCCCTAATATGGGAGCAGCTGAACCATTTGGCAAGAGGTAGGACATCCACTGGGCCACAGTGCGCTGTGATAACAGCTAATGGCCATTCCTGACACGTTCTCCTGTCCTCTCTCCACTTCCTCTTTTAGTTCCTTATTTGGGTATAACAGGCCCTCCTGAGCTTTGTAACTTCCCTGGGTAGACACTTCTGGGAAGGACCTAGGATTTGCCTGCTAAAGGCAGACTCTTCTTTCATGTTGGTGTTCTCTCTTTGGGCCTTAATTATAGTGCCCATTCATGTGTCCCGTTGGGAATGGATTTAGAGTCTACTCAGCTGTCTCTATCAGCTATTGTGCATGCGCACTCTCTTTCTTTCTCTCTCTCTCTCTCTCTCTCTCTCACACACACACATACACACACCTCATGCAAATCTCAGGATTCCAGATTTAGGGCCAGGCAAGGTGGCTCATACCTGTAATCCTAGAACTCTAGGCCAAGGTGGGTGGGTTGCTTGAGCTTAGGAGTTCAGGACCGAGTTTGAGGTTGCTGTGAGCTATGACACCACTCTCTACCAAGGGCAACAAAGTGAGACACTGTCTCAAAAAAAAAAAAAAGGATTTCAGATTCAGGTCTAAGCCATGTTCTCCAATTCACCTTTCGCCAGGTTATAAAAGATGGCTTATTGGGCACTTGCCCAAGCATCACTTAATAAACCAGTTCCTCATTTACTGCTGGATGTTGGTCCATGAGTATACACTCTACTGGCCAGAATTCAAAAAGAAAAGACATGTGGCACCCTAAAGCTCTACCACAATACTCTACCTATCAAAATCATTTTTTCTAACAATATTTAATAATATAGCAACACATTTACTATAGAATTGCAAGTGAAAAAATCTTCAAGTTCAAGAGGGTTGCAGTGTGGTTTCAATTTTGTTTTATATATGAAAGAATATTGAAAGAAAATATCCTTGAAATGTTATCTGCCTATCTCAGAGAGATGGAAACATCGAAGATTTCTATTTTTGATCATTATACTTCCAAAATCCTTTACAATGAACAAAAACATTTATAACCTTGTCAGGGCAGGCTCCATCCCAGCATGTCCCATAGGGACAGAATACAAGCCACATACGTCATTTTTCATTTTCTAGCAGCCAAACTTTTTAACGTATAGGAAACAAGTAAAATTAATTTTAATAATGTATTTAACTTAACCCACTATACCAAAATATTATCATCGGAATGTGAGCTCAATATAAAAATCATTGATGAGGTAGTTCCATTCTCTCTTTTGTACCAAGTATTATACTTCGAGAACCAGCCATATTTTGGACCAGCTGCATTTCAAGGGTCCTGTAACCACATGTGACTAGTGGCTGCAGGAATGGACCTCACAACTCTACACACAAGTGTCAAGAATCAGCATGGAACCCAAGACATTGGAGAGCAAAGGTCTCCCCTAGCGTGCTTTAGACCTTGACCTTCTAACACAGGCATCTTTGGATGATGAGACTGCGGGTCCCTGTCAGGGAGTAAATATACACCCTTGGTTCACCTGCTGCTCGCTGAGTCATCGTCATCACAGGTCAGGAACTTGGCTGGCAGCTGAAGATAATGAAGTAAAAGAAAGTGAGTCTTGTCCTGTTGGCCCAGCATCCAGTGGGTCAGATGGGCCATAAACAGATGACGACTCCAACAGGGTGTGCCACTGACGTAGCACAGACTTCCCATGGAGGAGACACTAGGGCGGGTCCTGAAGGTGAGCTGAGAGTTGCTGTAGAAGGACACCTCTGCCTGATCTCTGCATGAGCTGCCCTTCACACCTTGTTCTTTCTTTCTTTCTTTCTTTCTTTCCTTCTTTCTTTCTTTCTTTTTTTTCACACCTTGTTCTTTTCCACCTAAACTTCCTCCAGGAACTATTGCAAGCCCAGCCCACTCCCACCTCAGGTTCAGATTGATACCCTCCTGCCTTGGGTCCTGAAGCCCCTGTCCACTCCTTCTCTTAGGCCTGGCCACACCAGATCGTAGGGCCTACCCCCTCCCTGCTATTAGACTGCAAGCCAATCGAGGGCACATCCTACGTCATTTTCAGGTTTTTTTGTTTTTTAACTTTGCACAATGTCTAGCATACAAGATAGATAAACAATATAGTATCTCATGCTTACTCTCAGTCAAGGTGAATAGAGGCCTTAAAAGCTGAGTGCAAGCCCTAGCCCTAGGACCTCATTTGGAAATAGGGGCTTTGGAGATGAAGACCTCAAGGTGACATCATCCTGGATTTAGGACAGCCCCTAAATTCTGGTGTTCTTAAAATAGAAAGGAAAGAGACCTTTGAGGGGGGAGAATCCATGTGAGGACAGAGGCAGACATTGGAGTGATATGTTAATGGGTAAAAAAGAAAACAAACTCTGTAAAATCATTTAAAGAAGTTTATTCTCAGCCCATTGCATATGCCGATGGCCTGGGGCACATGTTTTCAAAAGGTTCTGAGAAATTTCACTTGGTAGCTGCTTTACAATTTGGCTTTATATGTCCATGAGACAGGGATTACATACACATCAGGCCAAAAATCAGTACCTGGTGGGGATGCGTTGGTCTGATGCACAAAGGGAGCACATCTGGAAAGGGGGGGGCCTTACAGATTGTAGGTGGGTTTAAAGATTCTTTGATTAGTAATTGGTTAAAGAAAATGAAGCTTCATCTAAAGACTCGGAATGTTTCAAGTTAAGATAAGGATGTCTGTTAATCAGACAAGACACTGCAATACCCCAGTGATCTGAGAAGTAAACTGGTGGCCTGTAAGTGCGGTTTGAGCTTTGTCTTACAGGGACTTAGGCCTGTTAATGACGTAGTATCTCCCTGCTAGAAATAGCAGCTCCCAGAGGAGGGGGCATGACACATGCGTCTTAACCCCCTTATCCTCACGGCTGGCAACTCAACTTGAAGGTTGCTCTGGGGTCTCCCTGGCCAAGAGGAAGCCCATTCAGATGGCTGGGGGCCTGAGACTTTATTTCACTTCTCAGATGCTTCTATAAGGAGCACAAGGATCGCCGGAGCTGCTGGAAGCTAAGAGAGCAGCAAGGACTAGCCCCTTCCCTACAGAAGGAACCACCCCTACTGACCCAGCCCCTTCCCTACAGCCCCCAGAAGAGCCACCCTTGCTGACCCAGCCCCTTTCCTACAGCCCCTAGAAGGAGCCACCCCTACTGACACCCTGACTTCAGGTTCCTGGTCCCCAGAACTGTGAGACAATGAATTTCTCTTCTTTTAAACCATCGTGTTTATGGCAATTCATTACAGCAGCTCTAGGAAACAAATACAGTAGAACTTCCACAGCTGACCACCTTCCTACACTGACCCCCTCCCCACACTGACCCGTCCCCACACTGACCCCCTCCCCACACTGACCACCTTCCTACACTGACCACCTCCCCACACTGTCCCCTCCCCACATTGACCTCTCCCCACACTGACCCATCCCCACACTGACCACCTCCCTACACTGACCACCTCCTTAAGTTGGCCTAATTTTCACAGATGAGAGATATGCGCCATAAGTATCTGTACAGTAGGCCCAGTTCCTTATGTCGACCATCTCTGCATGTTGACCAGTTTGTTACAGTCCCTTGGGTGGTCAACTCACGGAAATTCTACTGTACAAGGAAATCACTGTGAAATGGGATATGAACACACATGTGATGTGTCTATGTCTGAGCCAATAAATTTCCTGTATATGATATGGTTCGCTTTGGGAAATTTCCATAAATGTCCCAGCTGATTTCCCCCCAACTGAGGCACCACTTCTACTCTCTCACCCACAGCAAACTCACGCTCGACTCTGCTTGCCCACAATCTGTTACATCCCACTCCCCAGGGACAAACCCAGTTGGATTCTGGGACCTTGTACAGCCTCTGCTGCGACACCTCTTCCCTCTCTCCCTGCAGCCCCCTCCTCTCTGCCACATACCGCTCCCCCTGAGGCAGCTCTTACTAGGTCCCCCCCACCCAGATCCTGATCCTAACTTGGTGCCCTCCAGAGTAGGTCCCCCACACAACCCGTGCCCCCCACGCAGCATCTGTGAGCACGTAGCGAGGCCGTGCATCTTGTACATGTTCCGTGCACAGTCAATGCACTGATAATGATGGTGATTGCTAAGGGGCCGGGTCTGCAGGGGTGGCTCCTTCTGGGGGCTGTAGGGCTGTAATTTAATTAATTAAAGAAGGAGGATCTTTTCTTGTCTATCTACAACACATTTTCAGGTTCAAAATCATACATGTTATCTGGTCTTGTTTTGTTTTGTTTTTTGCAGTTTTGACCGGGGCTGAGCTTAAATCTGCCACTCCCATTATATGGGGCCAGTGACCTACTCCTTGAACCACAGGTGCCATCTGCCCTACTCTTTGAACCACACATGCCACCTGCATATATGTTACCTTTAGCAAAGTCACTGCTCCTCCAGGCCTTTTCTCATTTACTTGACAATTATCTGAATAAAAATTAAGATATGCTGGCCTCCATAAAATGGTATGGTTTTTGACACCTGGTTAATACAGGTGCCAATATCTTATCTCATCAGAATGGATTTGCTAATTGTGCTGAGGTGGGTAATATTCCTATTCTTTTAACTCAGCCATACACCACCACTGCAAAAAAAATTACACTTCTGGAATTCAGTGAAGGCAAACCAAATGAATGAAGAGACTCCACGTTCTTGGGACATGGCAGGAGCTTTTTATTATTAGGAATAGGTCTATGCACAAATAACCTGCATGCCAAGAAGCAAATTACCAGTTCTCTCCAGGATGGGGGAAGAGGCATGGCTGAGAACTTTCGGGTTTATTTTTATAATTTTAACACAATTCAGAAATTTTCCAGAAGGTCAGAGGGCCTGAAGCAGATGGTGGGCTTCCTCTGACTCACCCCAGGCACATCCTTCCTGGCCAGGCCCTGAGCCCTGGTTCACGGCCTTGTCATCTCCCCTCCCATGAAAGCCAAAGCCTCATGCCCTGCCAGCCTGGGCCCTGCCCACAACCTCCCCGGCCACCCATCTACCCAGGGACGTCACTTTCTTCTTTAAAACTTTCCACTCAACCTTTCCCTAGGGATCAAATCTCAACGCCCCGAGTCACATCTGCCTCGTGCTCTCTCTGGCAGCAAGAAGCAGCTGAGCTCAAATCATATCAAAGCATTAATAATTTTAATTTCCAGCTCATTTCTTGCACAGCAAATGTATAGCATTTCCTAAATGAAGGGGTTTTCTTGTTGTTCGTTACACATACAACCCTCTATTTCATTTACTTTTGAACATTTTAGCCACCTTCCCTTCAAGTTTTTTTTTATTATTATTAAATCATAGCACTGTACATTAATACTATCATGGGGTATAGTGTGCTGTTTCTGTATACAATGTGAAATACTTTCATCCAACTGTTTAACATAGCCTTCATGTCTTTCTCTTGGTTATTGTGTTAAGACATTTATATTCTACATTTAGAGGGATTCACATGTACCCGTATAGGATGAACCATAGGTGTGATCCCACCTTCCCCTCCCCTTCAAGTTTTATCATCTAACCTATTTGCTTACTTTAATAATTTGTTAAATTTTTATTGTTTTTAACATTCTGGAAAGACTAAACAATAATATGCTCCTCAGAAGCATGCCAAAGCACTTTAAAAAAAAACATGCTAATGGTACTGAGGTTGTGGAGTAGAAAGTCTTTGCTCATATGACACCCCAATGGAATATGGGCTGAGGTTGTCACCGAATCTGTACTTTATTCTCAAGTGATCAGCTAAAAGAAAAAATGAGGATGAGAGAGAGAGTGAAGCAATGTGTAAAATTTTCAAGACAAAAGGTTGAAGGGAGTAGGGAAAGTGGGTAATTTTAAATAAACTTGACATTGGACAAATTGACCTTAAATGGGCCAGCTTTGGGAGAATCACTGCGGCCCATTAGCACCCCCCATCTATGTCAGGCTCCCTCTGCCAGAATCCCAACCTCAGTCTCAGAGGCCCCAGTTCAAATGCCTCCTTGACCTTCTACTCCCTCCCCACAGTTCCATCGGCTCTCTCCAGCCTTCATAATAATATCATTGACCCTCTTTATTCCTGTGATTATAATATCTAACCTTGAGTTTCAGTCAGCTTCTCATGAGCAATTTGAGAGCTCCTGGTGCCAAGGATGAGGCCAGATACACAAAAGGGATTCAAATATATTGTCCTAAAGGGCATCAGTGAAGAAATAAGGAAACGTGTGAAAATATACCGTCTATGTTTTACAAAACTATATTCTTTTACCCACTATAAAACTTTAAAAAAATGAGATGGTATGAACTGAAACTGGACCCAGCAAGCACTCACACTTAGCTGGAGAATTCAGGAATCCACAAGCAAGAGAAATGAGCAGCTGCACTGGAGCTTGTCCGGAGAATTATCCCAGCAAAGAAAGGGCAGGAGGAGGGGCTCTTTTTGGTGCAGAATGTACTGAGCCTCCTAGCTCAGGAAAATCCCCTGGAGGCACCAGTCATGGGGCTGCTCTCTGTCCCATTTGTCCCAACGTGCTGGCCTCTGCCTATGCCACCCCAGGCAGCCAGATGGGTATCCCCTGATAAGGCAGCTTCTCGTCCTTCTCTGTGGATCCAGATTTGCAGGGTGCTCAAGCAAAGTTCCATCCACATGTTACTACAGACCCATGACAAAGAACAGGGCATTCAGGGCCAAGAACGTATGCAGCCCTGAAACACTAGAAAGTGCTTGCTGTGCTCTAGCGAAGCCCCGAGGGGGAGATT
The DNA here is from genome assembly GCA_963574575.1 of Galagoides demidoff. NCBI lineage: Eukaryota > Metazoa > Chordata > Mammalia > Primates > Galagidae > Galagoides > Galagoides demidoff. The sequence continues at coordinate 19,073 of CAUYQV010117544.1, forward strand.
TTATAGCCATCTCACCTTGGACCATCTGCTGGCCTACCTCACTTCACGCCATCTTTACACCTATCACTCCTACCATGCCCTGTAATAACATTTTTTCTTGGTTGTTGAACCTCAGCACATCATAATTCAAAACACTTTCCAATCTTAAATTGGCCTTTAAAACGCATTTCTAAATCCCATAATGACTTTCTTATTGTATAACATATTGATGTGTATATCAACTTCCATTTCTACAGGACTATCATCTTCCAAATTCAAATTCAAATTATTTCTTTTAAATGCAGGGTTTGGGGAACTGAACCACCATCTAAACTCTTCTCATTGCCTCTTTCCAGACAGTAGCTTGGGGGATGGCACAGAGAAATAGAAATTGCATAGCCCTTGCAGAAAAAAATAGAGCATGACTTTTACAAGTACCCATCCTTTCTCTAAACTTCAGATTCCCCAACTCTAATTAAACACCAGCAGTTATGCCAACCTGAAAATACTGTCATAAGCAGAAAATGACTTAATAAATGGAGAATATCCAGCCTGATGTTACATAGCAGTAGATACTCAAAAGATGTCTGTATTAGTCAGGGCTCTCCAGAGAAAAAGATAGTGAGAGAGATGAAGAAATAGGATATACAGAGAGAAAAAGATTCATTGTAAGGTATTAGTTCACTTGATCATAGAGGCTGAGAAGTTCCATAATTTGCCATCTATAAACTGGAAACTCAGGAAAGCTGATGGTGTAGTTCAAAGGCTTGGGAGACCCAAGGGTGCAGATCCTAGTCTGGGTTAAAGGCCTGAGAACTGGGAACACTGAAGGCAGAGGAATCAATGAGTAAGTCAGAGAGAAAAGTTAACTTTCCTCCACTCTTCTGTTCTATGTAGGCTCTCAAGGGATTGCATCATGCCCATTGCCATTCTGAGGGCCATTTACTTTACTGAATCAATGAATCAAGTGCTAATCTCCTCCAGAAACACCCTCACTGAAACACCCAGAATAATGCTTAACCAGCTATCTGGGCATCCTCTGGCCCAGTCAAGTTGACACATAGAATTATCCATCACAATGTCTGTTCTCTTCCCCATTCTAACAAATAGTAAGAGCTGGTATACAGTGAGCACTGACTATGTGCTTTCTGTTAGTAACTCCTCTATCTTCACAGCAACCCATGAACTAGGTTTTAACTTACAGAGGAAACTTGAGGAAGGGAGGGAAGTTGAAAGTGGCAAAGCCAAACACTGAAAAGCTATATGCTGGAGAAACAACTGAGGCTGCCCTTCTGTGTCCAACGGACTTTGAGCAGCTACGTGGAAACTTATTTCCAAAAGGTTCAGAAAAGGGACCAAAAGAGCAATGGATGAGATGGCTACACCCTGCTCCATCAATCACCCGTTTTGTGCCTCTTGGGGGGAGAGCACCCTCCACAGGCCATAACAGGAAACAAGACTGTGGTTTTCCTCCTCTTTGGAACGGATGAGCCTGCTAGATGGTGACTGTTGATCTTGAAGGCAGGGAATGCCAAGGTCCCTGTGTCCCTTCCTGAGAGAAAGGGCTACATACACAACTGCAGTGAGAGAGGAAAGAAAATAACATCTGCAAGCTTCCTGTCCAAAAAGTCCCTTTGCGTAGAAACCCAGCCTGCTTACACACATCCTCGGAAAGGCGCATTTTAAGTTCTAATCAATTGTCACAATTTATGATCCCAGGGAAATTTTTGAAAGGCAGCTGTACATCCCCTCCCTAGGTAGTCCCCTCAAGGTCCTGGCTGTAAGCTCTGGGACAAATCCCTGCCCAGCCTTACCTTACAAAGCACCACTGGAGCTCAGGACCATCTGATATGGGAAGATGATATCCTGCGCCAGGCGGGCGGTAATATTGCCTGGCATTGTGTACATACATCCTTTTGACCTTCCTCTGTCTCATTGCAATGAAAAGACTTACTTAAGACCTAACGCAGAGAAGAAAAGGCTGCAGTAGGCTTGGCAGGCCCTGGAACACTGACCTTAACTGAGTTGAATCACTTAGGTTCACCAAAATTTGAATACCTCACCCAAAAACATGACCATAATAACATCTATCCTAACCTTTTCAAGGGTCACTGTGAAGATTAAATTTGGGGGTCAACTCAGCTGACTTGCCTAGGTCCAAATCCCATCTCTGTTACAGTCTAGCCGCATGGTCTTGGGCAAGCTATTCATTCATTCATTTAATTTGTCTATGCTTCAGATTTCTCATTTGTAAAACAAGGAAAAGCTAAGATCCTGCTTCTTAAGGTTCTCATGAGGATTAAATCGACTAATATATACAAAACATTGAGAATAGTGCTTGCCATATAGTTAACGCTCATATAAGTAGTAGCTGTCACTATGTGAAAGCACCTTAAAACCCAAAACTGTCACCCAAAACTACTGGTGTTCTGTGGAAAGAGCCTTATCCACAAGCTTTCTGGACACTTCCAGAGAAGGAAGGCTTAAAAATGTAACTTTTAGAGTACTTTGAAATATCTCCCACCAAATCACCAAGTCAGGACTGCAGCATCGGCCGTTCCCAAATCTTGAAGGAATATGTGGAAGCCTCTAGGGCCCCACCCTGCTTTCTACCTCCCCAAAAGATCAGCACTGGTTCAGCAAGAGAGGAAAGCCATCTCCTGAGCATGGTGACCTGGGCTCTGTCATTGAATACCATTTTCCAGCATCTGAGCATTAACCCTTCAACCATCACAACCAATTCACAGATCTTTTTTTCTTTTCACTGCTTTCTTTGGGAGGTAGACATACAAAAAAGTCTAGGTCTCAGATGTACATGATAAAAATTGTCATGATTTCTGAAAAATCACTGTGGAATTCACCCCTAAACCCTCATTGAACCAATTCCTGGAACTCAATCTATAAATTGTGACCTATCTTGATGAATCAATAACTTCAACATTGAAACACAAATAAACGCAAGCTATACACACACAATCTTATTGTCTGATGTACTAGGAGGAGATTCCAGTTGGGACTATTTCCAAGAGCCCAGAAGACTGCACATGATTGTCACGGCTAGTCACTTCAGTTTTAGCACCTAGCACATTAACTAAGGTCAACGAACTCCCACTAGGTGCTCCATAAACATTGGTTAGAGTTGGGGTTTCCCAAGTACCTTCACATACATTACATGGCTTTTAAACCTCAAGTAACCATCCACAGTAGGCATTGTTACTTATATTCACTCATTTTAGTTAGTGAAACTAATATTTTTATTGGTGTGAGGATTTGTCCAGAATTATAAAAAGATTTTCACTACACAAATGGAACCCATATCCCCATCTCTCTATTCAAGGCCACTGTGTGTAATGCTGTTACGTAAGTATAAAAAAATTGGAAGTTGGAGCAGTGCCTGTGGCTCAAAGGAGTAGGGCACCGGCCCCATATGCTGGAGGTGGCAGGTTCAAACCCAGCTCTGGCCAAAAAAAAAAAATTGGAAGTAACATGGAACTGGGATTTATGTAGACTAGATTGTTATACTCCCAATGTTACAGACCTTGCCATGGTATAAATAAATTTTTACACCAGGATCCAAATTTGACAGTATGACTGACAAGGTCGAGAATATGCTACTAGCAGGCCAACGGAGAACTTCTGTCTCACTGGGGAGATTTGTCAAGAAGGGGGGAAGGCAAATGGGGTTTTAGGAGCAACACACCTAATAGGACTTAGGCTTGCAAGGCTCCCTCCTTCCCACCCTCACCAAGTCCTCCCTCCACCCTTGGCTCCCACACACTTCAATCTGTCTCCCAGAACCCTACTGAGATTGCTCTCTCTACAGTACTAAAGATTTTCTCTTCATTTATGAAGTGTTAGTACAGCAGAGCATAACTATTTGCCTTTTGTTATTTTAATCAAATCACTAATTAAATTAAGATCATCTACAATTCCACTACAAGGAGATAACTGCTAATAACACATTTGTACCATGTTTCCCAGAAAATAAGACCTACCCCCCAAATAAGTCCTAGTAGGATTTCTATGCATTTGTTAAATATAAGCCTTACCCTGATAATAAGACCTAGTGATGGGTGTGCCTATGCAGCATATATTCATGTGGAGAGGAAGACATCCCCTGAAAATAAGCCCTAGTATGTCTTCTTGAGAAAAAATAAATATAAGACAGTGTCTTATTTTGGGGGAAACACAGTATATATCCATTCAGACTTTCTCTAGCATATCAACACATTTATACATGTATATTTTTATAAAACAATATCATAACAATTATTTTAAAACCTGGTGGTTGCAGGCTTTTTTACTCAACAAGATTTCATACACAACTTTAGCACATAACATCACTATGACTTCAGCATGAACTGTTTAAGAAATTCTCTATTGCTGAATGTGTAAATTGTTGCCATATTTCTGACAATACTGGCAGCATTTTATGAGAATTCTTGGACATATATCTTTGGGTACCTGCTTGATTATTTCCTCAGGATTAATGCCAACAAGTATCTGATTATTTCATTCATTGTGAAGAGTCCTTTGACAGCTCCCCCATTATTTTTAGGATAAGTCTCAGAAGACTTAGCTTAGCCCGCTCTTAGTCTTATCTCCCTCCCTCACTTCCCCCCATACACCACTGGCATTTTCTGCTATTTTTGCTCTTTGGTGCCTTTTCTCTGCTTCACTAATCCTTTCTCTTCCTTCTCCACTTAGAAATTCAGCTCAAATATCACCTTCTTCTAGAAGTCTTCCATTGCCCTGATCCTCCACCAATACAGCTCAAATTATGCTACTGCCATTACAACTACTACTACTAATAATAAACACATACATTTAACACTTTTGTGACAGGAAACTTTCTAGGCAGGTTGTGTAGAAATGTCATTGTATCCTTTCAGCAGATCTATGAAGTAGCTACTGATACCCCAATTTTACTGATAAACTGATTTAGATGCTCAGATGTTTATTAGGATTTAGGAATCCATGAGTACTTCTACAAAAGTTTTAGATAAAATAAATATACTATGTTTTCCCAAAAATAAGACCTCCCCAAAAAATAAGCCCTAGCAGGATTTCTATGCATTTGTTAAATATAAGCCCTACCCCAATAGTAAGACCTAGTGATGGGCGTGGCTATGTAGATATGCTGCATAGCCACACCATGCATTTTGACCTGAAAATAAGCCCTAGTGTATCTTCTTGAGAAAAAATAAATATAAGACAGTGTCTTATTTTCGGGGAAACATGGTACATGCATGTGACCAGCTCTAACTGAAAGTATAAATTTCACCACCTATTTGATGAATAGATTCTTTCTCAAAAACACTAAATATCTAACAAATGCAATCAGTATAATCTACTTCTTTGAACCCTCAGTGAATCCCAAACAATAAAAAAAAAGAGATGCTGCAAAAAAAAAAAAAAAACTGACGTCATTAGCTGGAAGAAAACACTATATGGTACGATTAAAGGGAACTGTGCAATTTAAGGTGAAGCTATTTGAATGAACACTTAGAAATGAAGGTGAATTATGAGCAGTCTAGATTAAAACTCAGTCCCAAAAGCTGGTAAACACTTTAATTGCCTTTACACTTCAGTAAGAATTGTGGAAAATCCAACCTTTAGACACCATTTTAGTTTAAGTATCACACCATTTCGTCAGGTAGTTAGCACCCTATAATCAAAATCAAAGTTATGCCTTTATTTTCCCCAGGTAGTCAAAAGGGAAATTGGAATTCCCACCTATAAGAAAACAAAACAAAAATCAACAGCACATTATAGTTGTTAAGCATTTACATACGCACATTACATTTTTAAAGCTTTCAACAAGTAATTAGTTGAACCCAGAATTAGATCTGTTTTTATTGTCAGAATGAGGAAGTAAACCTACAACTGAATAAGTTATTCAACTATTAAACCTTGACCCCCCCAAAAAAATATTGTTAATTGTTTGAACTGCAGTAAAATTAAAACAACTTTCTCCCCCCTTTCTAATCAGCTAAAACACGGCCCGCCTGACTTTCACTAACTCACTCAGTTTCTAACAAAGGTGTAAAATAGTAAACACTCAACAAAGGGGGTTGAGAACCTTGTCCAACAGCACCTTGGAAATTGTGGTGCTCTGTGCCAGGTGGTGTGAGTAGACAAGACAGACATAACATACCTCCCTGGAGCATCAGATTTCTCTTACAAAGTGAGAAAATAAGCATTATATTATTGTAAAACAAGCATAGTTATGTTTTGAACTAAAACAAATTACATAAATTTATTAAATAAGCTGTCATCCACTTAAATATGTTCTTTTCCGCTCTGTAATTATATACGTTTTGAATTTTTCACCATATTAATGCATAACCTCTTAGGAAAAAATAAGCTTTTGAAAAGCCAGAAGATGGGAAAAATCATTCAGAGAAAATAAACTCTTTTTTGCGCACCTGAATTTGTGGATAATTCATTTCTGCTCTATATGTGTATACAGGTCCAAAGACTTCCTTGTCCTAAAATGTGTTATTAATTTCTCTCTCTTTCAACACTCGTAATACATCCAAACATTTTCTACAAAAGAATCCTAATAGCCAAAGTGAGTAAAAATTTGTCTACCCTTTTTTCATTCTAAAATCATGGTCTAGATTCCAGAGACTCTAGTCATGGTCTAGAATCTAGAACGGTTCTCAACCTATGGGTCATGACCCACAGGAACTGTATTAAAGGGTCGCAGCATTAGGAAGGTTGAGAACCACTGGTCTAGAAGAATTGAGAGAGGATACCCGGTAGAAGTAAGGTCTAAGAGAACAGAAGTCGTCTCAAGGAGACCCCAAGGCTACATCTGTGAGGTCCTCCCCGTGGTGATTCAACTCTTAGGAACTCATAAAAACGTAACTTCCTGGGACCTGGAGGCTGACACTTGCTTCCACTTCTGGGAAAGCCTGAGGTTCTGTAAAAGCCAGAGCCTGCTTCTCCAGCTTGATTCAAACTGACCAATGAGAAAGGAACCCATGGGCTGGGACTTTTAGACTAGGGATAAAAAGGAGAAGACTGAGCCAGTCAGGGAGCATGACCATTTTGAATTCTTCTGTGCCATCGCTCAGCTGGCTCTTTTATTCACCTTTATATCCCTAACATGTCTCTCCTAGGACATTCCACTCTACTGTTGTGTAGCAGTAAGATTTCCAACCAACATCATCTTATCAAAAATCACATGATTTTAGTGTATTTGGTTAGAAAAGGGAAAGTTAGAGAGATATATAATAGCAAAGGTTCCTTTTCCTCTATGAATTTCATTAATAAAAGTAGAATTTTATTAAGCATTATACTAAGGTACAAATAATAAATTGATTTATACAAAAACACCTGTAAGCATCTCCAGAACTCACCAAATGTTTTTAAATAAATTCCAGTGATAATCTTTGAATTATAGAGTTTGAGTTTGAAGGTATCTAGCTCAGCCATCTCAAAGAGCGGATGTGGAAAGAGGCCTGGAGACATTGAGTATTCAAGGTCAGAACCCAAGGTGTAAGCCAAGCCCTGACCTGCCCTCCTCCGTATTATCTGTTCTGCCCCCTTAGGGTAGGAAGGTGCAGAGGGAGGAGCTGGCAAGATGGTGGCACAAAACAACTCACCTCCACATTGACAAAAGGCCATTGATCTACTTAAATCTAAAAATCCAGGCTCTGACTTTTATGATCTGTTTATTAAAAGAAGATTTTTCTTAATCCCACTAAAAGAGGATATTTCCCAAGCAGAAAAGGAAAGCTGAGTCTCGCTTTACGTCGCAGAGCTCAATTTGAGCTCTTTTATAGTCCACAACCAGATGTGCATTTAGAGAAACCATCTGTTCCAATCAGGATGCAAAACAAACCACATAAAAAAGAACTCTCACCCCAAGCCCATCTCTGAATGGGAAAGGAAATAATCGGGTGAAACATAAAACAGAAGTTGAAGAGATAGATAGGTAATTAGATGGATCACACAGCAGAAATTGCGGTAGATGTAGGTGTCTGATGGGGCTCGGCAGATGGAGCAGGTGTTATGACTGTGGTTCCCTGTGTTTCAATCAGAAGACACTCAGTCACCGTGGCTTTGGGGAGGATCTGACACTTCCAATGCTTTGCCCATGGCCATGTTCACTCTACAAACACCTACTTCAGTGTCATTATTTTCTACCCTTATGAATTCACATTCTAGCTCTCTCTTCCTTCCTATTACTGCTTTGAAGGTCCATAGCCTTTATTTAAGTAAAAATTCACCTTGCTTTCAGCTATATTCATTCAGGCAAATAAACACCAGAAGTGCTACATTTGGTACATCTTCAAAAACTGCTTCTGGAAATTTTTCACCACACCAGCACTCTGCTTAGAGTTTTAAAATGGATTCACCTATTTCAAGGTTGCTTCTATACTGATTGGCTGGCAAGCATTTCAAATCCCCCACATGGGAAGCACTCTTGGTGGCTGATGAATGCAATCTAGCTATGAACCCAAATCCAAGAGTGTAGACCAAGTTTAGGTTTCTACTCAACATCCTATTCCCACAAATACGTGTTATCAATAGCCTTGAATCAGAAATATTAATATTAGCAATTTGATGACTGCTGGAGAATTTTAAGAACTCTATCCTCCTATTTTGACTGAGGCCAAGCAACCGCCCATGCATTCTTTCCATCAACATTTACCAAGCCCTCATTCCATGCCAGATACTTTGCTAAATGCTGAAGATACCAAAATGACTCATAGCTCTTTCCACAGTTTCTATGTCCAGAACTCATCCTCTGGTGCAGGGGTTGGTGTGACAGATACACTCCTATAATTCCACCTTCTGGCACTCATAACCCTTGTACGAATCTCCTCCCTTTGAGTTCAAGCAGGATATGTGACTTGCTCCTAATCAACACAATATGGCAAAGGCAGTAGGATGGCACTATCTGTGTTTGGTTACATTGTATAACAATAGTGGTCCCCAACTTTTTTGGCACCAGGTACAGTTTCTATGGAAGACAATTTCTCCATGAACTGGGAGGATGGGTGGTTTCAGAATGATTCAAGTGCATTATGTCTCCACCTCAGATCATCAGGCATTAGATTCTCAGAAGGAGCACAAAACCTAGTTTCTCACATGCACAGGTTATAGTAGAGTTCCCACTCCTATGAGAATCGAATGCCACTACCGATCTGACAGGCGGTGGGACTCAGGCAGTGATGAAAGTGATGGGGAGCAGAGGTATATACAGATGAAGCTTCATTTGCTCACCTCCTGGTTTCTAACAGGCCACAAACTGGTACCAGCATGCAGCATGGAGACCACAGTTGTATGAGATTCTCCTTGTTGGCTTGATGAAGTCAGATACCACATTGAGGAAGCCCACAAGGGCTGCCAACAACCTCCAGCTGACAAACAGCAAAAAATCAGCTCTTCTGCCAACAATCTGAATGATCATGGACACAGATTCTTCCCCAGTCAATGTCCCAGATGAAAACAAAGCCTGGCCAGCATCTTCAGTAGACCTTGTAATACTCTGAGCAGAGAACCCAGCTAAGCTATGCCTGAACTCAGAAACTATGACATAATAAATATATGCCATTTACAGCTGATGACTTTGTGATCATTTCAGGTACGCAGAAATAGAAAATTAGCACAGTCTGAAAACTACAGCCTAAGGTCCAAACCTGGCCTGCTGCCAGTTGTTATAGGGCCTATAAGCAAAATGAGAAGGACACAAAGAAAGAGGCTTCCAGGGGGATGGGTGGGAATCCTGGCCTGAACAAGGAAATCTGGAAGGCCCATAGGAACATTCACCACTCAACAGCATTTGACTGAAAAGGGAAAATAATGTGGGTATAAAGTAACCTAGGTAATAGGCGAACAATAGAAGAGGCCAATAATTAACAACCAACAAAGAAGGGCAATACTGCTCGAAGGGTCAGAGAGGCCAATGAAAGAGTTGCAACCATTCAAACAAAGAGAAAGAGGGTCCTGATCCCTCTGCAGGCTTTGTGTCTCTGTCTGTCTCACCTCTTACTCATCCTCCATGAGGGGGACCCACTTCCAGCTCTCTATGGAAGTGCTCTAAACTTTCCCTTTGTTCTTAAATACAACTTCTCTTTGCTACACTGAAACGTGTGCAGGTTCCTTTGGCTTCCTACTCTGCCTGTGCTGCTCCAGTTTTATTTTCAGTTTCACTCATTTTTGTTTTCCATTCCCACTGTGCCTCGGTTGAACTTTCTAGCTCAGCTGAGTAATCAAACCAGGTCAACTAACTAGCTTCAAAAAACTGGGACCTCTGACCCCCAACACTAAGAGTGATTTTTACATTTTTAAGTGGCTAAAGTAAAAAAAAAAAAAATTGAAAGAATATTTTGTGACACATGAAAATTATATGAAACTCAAATTTCAGTGTCCATAACGTTGTATTTAAAAACCAGGGACAGACTGGGCACAGTGGCTGACACCTGTAATCTTAGCACTTTGGGAGGCGAAGGAGGGAGGATGGCTTCAGCCCAGGAGCTCAAAACCAGCCTGAGTAATAGAATAAGACCCCACTTCTCTAAAAAGTTAAAAAATTATCAATGTAGTGGCCTGTACCTGTAGTCCCAGCTATTGGGAGACTATTTTTTTTATTCTATTTAATTTTTAATTTATTTTTATTTTTTACTATTGGAAGATTACTGTGAATTATGATGATGCAAAATAAAAAATACATTCATCCATTTGTATATTATCTATAGCTGGTTCTGTGCCAAAACTGTGAACTGAGCAGGCATGACAGAGACCACATCAAGACATTTACTCTAAGAATGTGGGGAGGGGGGAGGGAGAAGGGTGGGGGAATGGGTGGAGAGGGGGGAGGGAGAAGGGTAGGGGAATGGGTGGAGGGAGGGGGATTGGAGGGACCATTTTTG
>CAUYQV010117551.1:0-10628 GCA_963574575.1 Galagoides demidoff
CCGGACCCGCCAAACAACAATGATGGCTGCAACCAAAAAATGGCCGGGCGTTGTGGCGAGCACCTGTGGTCCCAGCTACTTGGGAGGCTGAGGCAGGAGACTCGCTTGAGCCCAGGAGTTGGAGGTTGCTATGAGCTGTGATACCATGGCACTCTACCCAGGGGGATAGCTTGAGGCTCTGTTTAAAAAAAAAAAAGAATTCAGTGTTGTAAGTAGGCCTTTCAAAGGCCTCCTGTGCTAACTTTTCTGCATACAGGGCTGGGTTGTGGAGCATCCTTCAGGGCCTTGCACACTTGAATCAGGAATTGTGAGCAATAGGAGAGAGGCAGCATATGACTTCCATTTACAAGGGTCCCTCTGGTTGCTGTGTGCGGAGTCTGGGAGACTCTGAGCACCTCATTAGCTGGCTATATGACCTTATGGGGGGAAGTGGATGGTGGTTTGGGAACCATTGGAGTTAGCTGTGAGCCACCCTTTGTCTGGGCCTTGGGTCAGGGTGTGGACGGCTGGCAGCTGCCAAGTGAGTGTCAGCATGCTCATAGCAGTGTTCTGAGAGCTGCACACACCACGTGCCCAGTGCTAGGGAACTAGTGTGCGTGGGTTTAGGGAAGACTTCTCCAGACAAAGATTAGGATATGAAAGCATAAAATTTATTTTATCTTCTTAGAAGGAGAGAGGGAGTGAAAGAATGAAAGAGAGCAGGGAAAGAGGGAGAAAAGAGAGTAAGGAGACTGTCTGGCATTCCAAAGAGAGGAAAAATGCTAGACCTGAAGCCAAGTGGCTGACTTTAAGGAGGACAAAGAGAAAGCAAAACAGTGACTGTAGCCCAATTAGCAGAGTCTGTGAGACTGCTGCCTCTGCTCCATCTGTCTTCTTGGTGGCTGGATGATAAGCAGCTGCCTTGCTGTGGAGCTGGGCTTATCACAGGTGATTTTGATCCTCTTGGTGGTTTTGCCCTTGAGATATGATTTAGGCAGGATCTGAGGCCTGAAGTTTGTCCCCCCTGCTGTTTGTCAAGGAAATTCTTGAGGCTGTAGAAACAGGTTCTAAAAGGCAGTCTACTGGTAAATGTTTGAAAGATTTGTATTTCCATTCTGTCTGCTCTTTTCAGATATGAAAAGGGAACTCCTCAGGGTGCTTGCAGCAGGAGGGAGAGAAAGAGAGCAGAGAGAGAGTTCTTATGATTTTAACCCGTACAGAGAAACTAAGTATTTCGCTACTAAAATCGACCATCATTTCACCCAGTGGTCCCCAGATCTCCCTGTCACTACCTCTATGCTACTACTGATAGAAAATAGACAGAGTGGGCCAGGGTGACAGAGAGAAGCTTCCCTTCCCCTGTCCTGTCCACTCTGGTCCTTCCCCAGCCTGAAAGCCCCTGAGGTGTGGTGTGAAGGAAGGAGGAAGTCTCCACACCAAGCACTTGAGTCTATGCTTTTCCTGACTACCTGCTGTGTGCCAGGCACTGAGTCTGTATTTGACGTGTCAGCACACAGTGTGTCCCTCCAGGGTGTGCGGCTTAGGGACTATGAGTGTGAGCTGGGTGGGAAAGTCTTGGGTTTGAATCCCACCTCTGCCACTTACTGGCTGTGAGACCCTGGGCAAGTGGCTTAACCTCTCCGAGCCTGGGTTCTCACTCTGAAGTGGGATTGGTGACAGTGCTCTCCTTATGAGGTTGTTGTGTGAAGTGCTTAACTTACATGTTAAGCACTGTGCTCCAGGAATGTATGATGCATTTAATTGATTGATTTATGTAAAAATGAAAAGGAACCAGAATGCAAAATGGGGTCTGCCTGTTAGAGGGTCAGTATTATACCTTTTAAATTTCTATAACTTGGCTTGGCGCCTGTGGCTTAAATGGCTAAGGCGCCAGCCATGTACACCCAAGGTGGTGGGTTCGAATCCAGCCAGGGCCCGCCAAACAACAATGACAGCTGCAACCAAAAAATAGCCAGGTGTTGTGGCGGGTGCCTGTCGTCCCAGCTACTTGGGAGGCTGAGGCAAGAGACTTGCTTGAGCCCGGGAGTTGGAGGTTGCTGTGAGCTGTGATGCCACAACACTCTACCCAGGGGGACAGCTTGAGGCTTTGTCTCAAAAAAAAAAAAAAAATTTCTGTAACTTATTTGAAAGCAAGTATCTGGAGGGCCCAAAGGCCTCATTTTCTGGATACTGTGGCATTTGGTGGGAAGTGGGCTGGTGGAGAGTGGGGCTGCTGTCATTGTCAGATGCAAAAGCTCCAAGTCGATTGGGGTCAATTGTTTCCTGTAAGCAGGCACCTCCTGCCCTGATACATCCGGCCTCTAGAACATTCCACCAGGAAGAGACCAGCTGTCCCCCATCCCCACATGGCGGCCCCGGAGCCTCAGCCTGAGCCAGGAATTTCCGTTCCATAATTGGAAAAAATGTCCTGCCAGAGGATTGTTAGTATAGGATAGAAGGGGTTGCAGAAGAAAGGAGAGAGCTGCTGAGATAAACAAACACCTTTCAGAGCCTGTGCCTGGCTTGTCTGAGGTCACTTGGCTTTGAGTGGCAGAGGTAGACCCAGATCTCCCATCCCTGTTCCAGCATGGTTCATGTCCCTCTTCAGACCCTTGAGTGACATGCACCCTGTGGGCTTCTCAGTTTATGAGTCTTTCATTTACTCCGACAGGATCACAGTGCTGAGCAGCTCCACCTCTGAAAGTAGCCTGCCCACTCTGGAATCTCAATAGTTCTCACTCTGTGCCTCGGTTTCCTCATCTGTAAGAAGGGGGTGGTGCTTGCTGCATAGAACTGTGTGAGCAAGTGAGGTTTTGAATTGAATGTTTTTGGCATCACAGCTGTCACACATGAGATGCCCAGTAGACACTTCTTGAATTTGTTCTTAACCCTACTGCTTTGTCATAACTGTTGTTGTCAAGGTTGCTGGCGATTTCTGTACTATTGGTCAGCTCAGCCCTCCTTGCTGGTTTCTCTGCCATCAGCAGCCTCCGTGCCAGTTGACCCCTCCTGCCCTCTCACTGCTCGCTCCTTCTCTGTGTACCTCACTTGCTCCTCTGCCCCAGTTGGCTGGTGTGAGAGTGTACCAGGCCCCCAGTTTGTAGCACTCCCATTTGTGTACCTGCAGCCCAGACTGTTCTCCTGGCCCAAACTCCAGGGCACTGCCGTTAGCTGCCTGACTTCCCTGGTGCCCGGTGCGCGTCTCAGACTGTGCTGAGCATTCGGGTCTTGCTCCACATGTGCTGTGCCAACGACTTTCCCATTCAGGTGGCAGCGTCTCCGCCCTCCTGGCGGCTCAGACCCCAGAGCCTACAGGCATCCGTGATTCCTCTTTTTCTCTCATTCCATCATGAAATCCTCAGAACATGCCCAGAATGTGTCCCCTTCCCAGGCCCCCTCACAGCCACTGCCAGGGTTGCCATCGTCTCTCACTCGGTTGTCACCTCACTGGTCACCCCATCCTTTTTTTAGTCACTTCTCAGCTCAGCAGTCAGAGGGAACAGGAGCCAGCTCTCATCCTTCCCCATCCAGAGCTCCCTAACAGCCCCCATCTCACTGCAGAGTCTAGAGTCTAAGTGATCCACAGGTGATCTGCGTCCCCTCCTCATCCCTCTGACCTCCTTCCTCCTTCTTGCCCCCTCCCTCTGCTCCAGCCACCCTGGCCTCTTCACACACCTGCCATGTTCCTGCCACAGGGCCTTTGCACTGGCTGTTGCTCTGCCCAGAACCCCCTGTCCCCCGTGCCTCTGCAGGTGCCTCTTTCTCTTCTTCAAGTCATTGCTCAATGTCAGCTTCCCAGGGGGGCCTCCCCCAACCAGATCATAAAACTGCAAACCTGCTACACCCCTATGTTCCTGACTCCCCCTCCCTGCCCTAGTTTTCATTCTTCCATAGCACATAGCACTCAGCACACATAATCGCTTGTTTATTATGTGTTTTATGTTATATGTTATGTATATGTATGTGGAATAATATATGTATCATGTGTTACATGAGGTCTGACAATTAAAGTTCTTGAACTCATCCTAGAAAAGGTGCTACTTACCTCATTGCTGAATATCACTATGGTCACCTTTGAAGTGTTCCCCTTGGCCATCTGGGACTGTAGGGATATTCAGCAACCAAGTATGTAGCACTTTTTCTAGGACGAGATCATGAACTTTGTTATCTAACCTCATATATTATGTGATATATATTATGTATATTGAGCTGCCTGACCAACATTTTAACTTCTTTTTTTTTTAGACAGAGTCTCACTTTGTCACCCTGGGTAGAGTACCTTGCCATGGGGTACAGCTCGTAGCAACCTCTAACTCTTGGGCTCAAGCAATTCTCTTGTCCCAGCCCCTCGAGTAGCTGGGACTACAGGCTCCCACCACAATGCCCGGCTATTTTTAGAAATCACGTTTCTTACTCAGGCTGATCTTGAACTTGTGAGCTCAGGCAGCCAGCCACCTCAGCCTCCTAGAGTTCTGGGATTACAGGTGTGAGTCATCTCACCCTGCCAATATCTTAACTTTTTGAGGAAAGTAGACTTTGTTTTGCTCACAGAAATTCCTGTTATGTCTCAGGAATAGTGCCTGGTCTATAGAGAGCCCTCAATAAGTATTTCTAAAATAAATTTACTTCGTTTCACCTAACTGTTAAGTAACTCTTTCTTCATGCCAGGTACTATTCTAAATGCTTAGCACATTTAGAATAGTACCTGGCATGAAGAGATCCTCATGAAACAGGTACCATTCTGATGTCCATTGAACAGATGATAAAACTGAGGCACAGAGAGGTTTAGTAGCCTGCACAAACTCATAGCTTATAAGCAAGAGAGCTGGGATGCTGGTCCTGGCTGTCTGGTTCCAAAGTCTGTTCTCTTGACCACTCTGGTAGGCTGCCTCTCTCACTAGATGAAAGAGAGGAAGAAGGAATGGAAGATAGAGAGGAGGGGAAGAAGGTTAGAAAGGGGAGGAGTATTGAAGGAGAGATGCTGACACCTGAAGACTTGGGAGCATAATAAGTCATTTTCTAAGGCCAATCTTGGAATGTAGGACCCCTCTGGCTGAGGGTTTCTAAGCACACAGAGGAAAAATAGCTTAAGTTCTTGGAAAGGGTGTCTGTTTAGAAGGCAGCAAAGGCCTTGGCCAGAGGATAGGAGCCAGTTGGCGAGCTGTGTCACGCCACCTTTCTTGGCACCTCAGGGCTGTCAGCAGACTTGACACAGACAGCCGTTCCTGAAGGATCCAGCTGTCCCCTGGGGAGATGTGTGCCCAGACCAGCTTGCTCTGTGCTGGCACACTGTGTTTGGCCAGTGTTTGGTCCTCCTTACAATATAGGCAGGGCTTTATCTCTGTGGTAGGCCTTGGCAGTTTTGAAGTTGGGGGAAGAGGCTTCTCTAAACACATCTGTGGAGGAGCAGAGCTGATGCAGGGGCAGAGGAGGTCTGTGCTTAGTCTTAGAGCAGTTTACAAAGCAGCGTTTGAACCTGATCAGCAACAGGAAGGGCTCCCCCCTCTGCCAGACTTGCTTGTCTTGGCATCCAGGGGAACTGCCCTGCTCACTCACCCCTCCATCAAAGGCTTTCTTCCCACTACCACTTCCTGAGGACCCTGGGGTGCTCAGGGAAGGCAGTGGAGCAGATGGTTCTGCCTCAGGAAAGCCAGGCTCCTGGCTGTGCTGAAAAGTCACTAATTTGGTCAATATGTGGGGTGCCCTAATGAAAACATAGTATTTCCAGAAGCTGTGCCTGCATTATTTATTTCTGCCACGTCTGCTTCAGTTGTTGCAATGAAGTCTCCCATGGCGTTTTGCTCAAGTTCACATGTGTTAGGTTGTGCATTGTGGGACTCAGGGACCTTTGGGATCTTGGTTCTTGTCCTTAGTTCCAAAAAATTATGCACTAGGGCTATGTAGGAGAGAATAGGAATGGCTGGGAGTGTAAAAGCTTCTCAGATTGTGCTGCTACCCCTGCCACCAGTGTTGGTGATGGTGGTGATCACAGTGACAATGTGATGATGATGGTGGTAGTGGCGATGATGGGGTGATGGTGATAATGTGATGATGGTGATGACGATGGTGGTGGTTTTGACGATGGTGATGGTGATAATGTGATGATGGTGGTGGAGGTGATGATGGTGGTGGAGATGATGATGATGATGATGGTGGTTGTTGTGGTGGAGATGATGATGGGGGTGGTGGTGATGATGATGGTGGTGGTTGTGGTGGAGATGATGATGGTGGTGGAGATGATGGTAATGACGGAGATGGTGGTGGTGGAGATGATGATGGTGGTGATGGTGGTGGTTGTGGTGGAGATGATGATGGTGGTGATGGTGGTGGTTGTGGTGGAGATGATGATGGTGGTGATGGTGGTTGTGGTGGAGATGATGATGGTGATGGTGGTGATGTGATGATGATAGTGGTGGTGGTAGTGGTGATGGAGATGATAGCTTCTAAATTATGAACACTCACTTGCCTAGAACACATGTTAGAATATCCTAACTATTATTCCTAACATACAGATGAGCAAACTGAGGCTCAGAGAGGTTAAGCGACTTCCCCAAGTTGGTGGTGGAGCTGGATTTTATCCCAGGTGGCTAGGTTGTAGAGTCTATAGCCAACACTCTATCCTACCTACCTTGCTCCCCATGATTAGTAAATTCTTATTAAGTCCCTACTCAATCTCCTAGAACCACACAGCAGCCAGAATGACATCTTTACCGGGTAGCGGCTATTATCATAGCTGCGCTGAGGCCCTCTAGTGGCTTCTGAGAATGAAGTCTCAGCTGCTCACCTGCATGCACTGGCCCATCCTTCCTCTCTCAGAGTTTTTTGCTCTCCCGCCACATGTTCCACCCCCACTGCCCTTCTTGCTGCTCCCCCTGCCTGGAATTCTCTGTGCCCAGATCTCTTCTTAGCCAGCCCATCTACATCCTTCAGGTCTCAGCTTGAATGTGATCTCTTCAGAGAGGCCCCTCTGACCACAGACTGTACTCTCTGCCCCACTCAGCTGTCCTGTTGCTGTCCTGTTGCTGTCCTAACAGCATCTGAAATTATTCTGTTTATCACTTGGCACACACCTACTGTCTCCTACTCAGCTCTCAGCCCCCAGCAGAGACCTGGTCTGATCTGTTCAGCCTTGTTTCAACACTGGGCACATCAATATGTGGCTATGGGATGAATCAATAAGTGAGTGGGGAAGTGAGAAAGAAAGAAAAAAATTAAATTCTGAAAATCTTCATTGGTTTGGTCTAATGAGAGAAAACCAGACTGGTTTAGGCAAATCTGAATAATAGGGCTGTGAGAAGTGAGGTTTATTGCTCTCAAGTGGATGGAGTGAAGAGGGTGTTGCCTGGTTGACTTCCATAAGTGCTGTGTTTTAAATGAACAAACCGATAAGGATGATTTGTGGTGAACTTTATCAGTTCTGAATGTGTTTTCAAGGTTCTAGAAAGGTGTTCTTTAATCCTTTAAATACTTCAGCAATCCCATTGACGTTGTTCCTCCACAGATAAAAATTCTGATAGTAGAAACAGTGAATTTCATTAGAGCTTTCCTGGAAATTTCAAATGAGCAAATTCCAACTTGATGATGCTCCCAACCCCCACCCAACATTCCTTTCCTGGGGGGGGGGGTTGCCTGGGTGAGTGTAGTGGACAGCACACCCTGGTGCTAGGGATGAGATTAATCCTGAGGGCTGGCCTTGACCCAGCATACCGCCTGTGGTTGAATATTGATAAGACCTTTTGCTTTGGTGTTTTGTAAGGTCCATAAAATCTTCTTAAAGATGGCAACACTTCTGGAGAAGCCTAGAATAGAACCTACAGCACTCCTGCCTCAAGATTTGTATTTCCTGCTGGGCATGGCAACTCATGCCTATAGTCCCAGCACTTTGGGTAGCCGAGGCGGGTAAATTGCCTGAGCTTGTGGGTTCAAGACCAACCTCAGCCAGAGTAAGACCCCATCTTTAAAAATAGCTCAGTTTTGTGACAGGCAGCTATAGTCCCAGATACTTGGGAGGCTGAAGCAAGAGGATCGCTTGAGCCCAAGAGTTTGAGGTTGCTGTGAGATACAATGCCACAGCACTCTACCAAGAGTCACAGAGTGAGACTCTGTCTCAAAAAAAGATTTTGCATTTCCTTTCTTAAAACCAAGCACATATGTCCACCAGAAGACATATATAAGAATGTCCACAGCAGCCTTATTCCTAGTTGCTAGAATAGGAACAGCCCAGATGTTTAGCAGCAGCAAAATGAGTAAACAAACGGTGACACATTCATACAGTGAAACACTGCACAGGAATAACAAAGGAGAAATTTGCCAAAACACAGGACAATGTAGGGGAATCTCAGATGTGATATTCAACAAAAGCCGATAAGAAAGACCGCGTACTACATAATGCTATGTACGTGAGTAAGGAACAGGCAAAATTGGGCTCTGGACACTGGCAGCCATGGGAGTGAGGTGCCTGCCAGGGGGGACAGGGATCTTTCCAGGGTGATGGAAATGTTCTGTATCTTGAGCTGGGTGGTGGTTACACTATGTGTGTGTTTATACGTATGTAAAAAGTCATCGTACTTAACCATTTGTGAACTTTACTGTATGAAAGTTATTCCTCAATAAAATATGTTTGTAGTATATTTTGTAAAACCATCTATTAAAACCTTTTAAAAAGAAAATCAATAATATCCCCCCCCCCACACACAGATACACAGTGCTGGAGTTCCTGCTTTGGGCTAAGCATTTGCCTGTACATCATCTCCTTTAATCTCTGGCCTTTTTGCTCAGGGGGGTCAGATCTTCCAGCCTCTTCTACTCATCCCCGACCACCTCAAAAGTGGTTCTAATCCCAGTGCATCTTGCCTCCTCAGCATCCCTTTGTCAGCAGCGTTACCAGTAACAAAGCCCTGCGGGAGCTGGTGGCAGAGGCCAAGGCCGAGGTGATGGAGGAGATTGAAGATGGCCGGGATGAGGGGGAAGAGGAGGACACCATGGATGCCACTGTGGTAAGGCCAAGAGGAGCCAGGCTGGGAGGGCTCAGGGGCCCAGCAGGCTGAGGCTGCCATGGGAGGTGCCAGGATCTCATGCTCTGGCAGGGTCCCCTGTTTCTCCCCTCTCAACCCGTACAGGCGCCCACACTATAGGTGGCATAAGACTGCCTGTGGGCCAGCAAGAGGCAGATTCTGTGAGTTCTCAGGAAAGACCAGCAACCTAATCTAGATTTCCACATGAGATCTTCCAATTTTTAAAAGTCATTAACCAATTCATTGCTTCCCAGCCATTTTTCCTGTTGTGACTCACAAAGTGACAGTGTTTTCAGTGGATAAGAAGGTGAGGCTGCTTATGGTCAGAGGCAACAGGCCCTGGGCAGCTCCAGCCACCCCTGGCCCCATCTGGCTGCCCCGAGTGCCAAGGAGACCCATGTCTTGGCACATGTGGAATCTTTTGGCAGCTGAGGCAGGGATTAGAACCTCATTCGGGCCTGGCTCCAGGAAGAAGCAGAAAGCCATCACGCCTGGCCTCATTGTCCACAGATGAGAGGCTGGAGCTTATCCTGAGGACAGTGGGAACCATGGAGGGTTTCAGGCAGGCAGCAGAAGTGACAGAATCATCCAAATTTCTGAGCCATCACTCTGGGTGTTGAACAGAAGGTAGACTGGAGTTGCTTCCACTAGCTGTCATGTGTGTGGTCAAAAAGCAGTGGCTAGCAGGACCCAAAAGAAAGCTTATAATGTGATCCCATTAATATCGAGTTTATAACAGGCAGCATTCACCTGTGGCATTTAGAGATCATAGGACAGAACTATTTTAAGGGGAAGGAATGGATTGTAAGGATGGGGGTGGGGTGGGCTCTGGGGCATGGCAGTCTCCTTTCTTGACCTAGAAAGTGGCTACACAGGTACTCACTTTGTTCATCAAGCTGGACATTTAGGTTTTTTTGGTTTGTTTGTTTGAGACAAAGTCTCACTATGTTGCCTTTGGTAGAGTGTTATGGCATCATAGCTCATAACAACCTCAAACTCTTAGGCAATTCTCTTGCCTCAGCCTCCCAAGTAGCTGGGACTACAAGTGCCCACCATAACGCCTGGCTATTTTTTATTGTAATTGTCATTGTTTGGCAGGCCCGGGCTGGGTTCTAAGCTACCAGCTCCAGTGTATGTGGCTGGTGTCCTAGCCACTGAGCTACAGGCACTGAGCCTGGACATGTAGGTTTTTTTCCTCAGAAATTGGTGTTTTACCAGCCTGACCAAAAGTGAGACCCTGTCTCTAAAAATAGCCAGACATTGCAGTGGGCGCCTGTAGTCCCAGCTACTTGGGAGGCTGAGACAAGAGGATCACTTGAGCCCAAACGAGAATTAAACAGGTTGCTGTGAGCTATGACAGTATGGCACTCTACTGAGGGTGACAAAGTAAGAATCTGTCTCAAAGAAAAAGAAAAGAAATTTTTGTTCTATTTCACCATAGCAATTTTTTCAGTACTTTCCAAACAAATAAAAACAAAACTTAGTGGCTGTAAGACTGAATCTAGCCTCCAGAAAGGCTTGGTTTGGCCTTTTTAAGTTTTTTTTTTTTTTCCTGGAGACAGAGTCTCAAGTTGTTGCCCTCAGTAGAGTACTGTGGCATCACAGCTCACAGCAACCTCCAACTCTTGGGCTTAA
>CAUYQV010117552.1:0-36013 GCA_963574575.1 Galagoides demidoff
GCTGGCGCCTTAGCCGATTGAGCCACAGGCGCCGAGCCTAAGCACATTCTTAATTATCTCCTTTGATCTTGAACTGTTTCTCGAGGCTGCCAGACCCACAGCCTAGAGTCCTACCTACGCTTTCCATGAGGTGCAAACTGCTGTGTCCTTCCACAGGCAGGCCCCTGGCTGAACGTGCCCTTTTGCTCCATGCTCCCAGTGCTCTTTTATTTGTTTTTCCCAAGGAGCTAGCAGGTTAAAATGGGAAAGGGCCAGGTTCCTTGAATGTGTTTAAGTAACAGGAATTTCCTTGTAGCATTCAAGAGATGTCCTTTGCTATGTTCCCTCTCCAAATCTGGTCGTTTTGTACTTAGGATCACTGTGAGTAGTAATTCCAAGATGAGAAAATATGCAAAAAATTTTGGCAACATTTTCCATTTTCTTCTTCCTGAGTTTTCCATTAAAATGCTCCTGGAAGAACACGTTTTCTTCATTAATCAATTATATTTCTTGGAGGTAGAGGTGGCAATAGTGGCGGCCCACGAAATAAGTAGTCACATTTTGTGTCTATGAATATGTATGCAGCTTTCAGAGGAGAAACTCTATCATTTTCATAAAGAGATTCATGACCTCCTAAAGACTTAAGGGCCATTTTGCTACACCAGTGTTTTGTTCTCAAAGTGGAGTCTCTAAACTAGCAGCATTGGTATCACCTGGGAGCCCATAAGAAACGCCAATTCTTGAGCTCTACCCCAGACTTACAGTATCATTATCTCTTGGCTTGGAGCCCAGCAGCCTTTTAATACGCCCTCCAGGTGATTCTTAAGCTCACTCAAGTTTGAGAACCACACTGTAGTAGACAAACTGCTGATGCCTGATACAAGGTCATGTTCACAGACACAGGTGGAGAAAACATACCTGAAAGAGCAAGAAAAAGTCTAACTCCCTGATGCACACCTCTTTTCCACCTTTACTCCAGTCCACCATGCCTGGAAGTGAAGGATGTATCCTCCCACCCCAAAGGACAGCACTACTCTCCTTTCCACACCCCATCACTCAGATTTATCCTATTTTAAACTATTCGTATCTCCATAGGTATGTGGTATCACCTTCCATGTTCTCTTAGCCAGAAACCCATCTTGCCTCCCTATGTATTTATCCAAGTATTCATTCAGTCTCCAAGTTGTAAGTGTGGTCTCTTAAAAATATCCCCATCCCATGTAGCTTTAGTCTAGACATCCATCTTCTTTTGCTGAGACTATTATAACATTCTTTTAACTCTTACCCTTGGTTCTAGGGTTCTGGCCTCTAATGAACCTTTTTACTAACAAGATGATATTTCCAAAAATTCTTCAACAGATTCAGTACCTTCATAGGATAAAGCCCAAATCCTTGATATAAAAGCTCCTTTATACTCCAGGCCCCCCTTCTTATCCAGCTATATACAGAAGATGCCAAAAAACGTATATATATTTTAATACATATATCTATGTATTACTTTTCAAGGTTGAATTGAAGATATCATTACTGGTCAAGTGTACCTAAACATGCTACACATATTTTACCTGCAATTTACATATTTGGGGGGAATAATCAATTTTACTTCCAAGAAGATCTCTCAAAATGTTTATACATTTTTTGGCACCTTTGGTATATACACAGACATTTTCATTTTACCATCTCCTCTCTTGGCCCCCATGGACCTTCCCTTCCCACTACACAGAGTTACTCAACTCCGATGTATATTATTATCTTATCTTATCTTCCCTCTGCCTCAAATTTCATTCTCCCACTTCTCCCCCGGTCAGCTCCTACTCAACTCTCAAGATCCAGTTCAAATATCATTACCTGTGTGATGCTGTATTCAAGTCTTGGAGGCAAGGCTAACTGCTCTGTGTTCTCGTAAGACTATGTTCCACTTTAACAAAAATCACATGTTATTGGCTTCATTTATGTGCTTAAGAATTTCTTCAGGACATTGTGGGTTTCTGCAAATGAAGAACTTATGTCTTATAGTTTTAAAAATATTTTTAGTTAAAGTTTAGGGAGACCCCCATGTTTCTGCCAGTTCACAAAGAATAATCAGAAAGCGATTGAAAGGATAAGAACTTTGACAGACCCGGGCAGAAAGGTTTTGTCCACAAGTCCCTTTATTTCCCTTTATTTCCTATTCAAGATAACAGTAATAATTAGGTATTCCCCACATTGCTCTCTCAGTCTCCTATTGGTAAGAAATTTTTTCTGTTGAATTTAAAACCGTATCACAAACTCAAGCACAGATTCGTGACATCTCAACAGTTTGTCTATTTCTGGCTAAGACAAGTGGATCATATGATTTAATAAAAACAAAAAATAAAAAAAAGAAGAGTAGATCAAAAACATTTGTTCATTGTAAAGCACATGGACATGACCTAGTTACCATTTCTCTTTCTTGGTCACTACCAGACCAGACTTCCAGACTTCCTCATTTCCTAATTTACATTGAAAGTCAGTAACAATGAGGACCCACAATTATAATCTCTCCTCTCTCCTCCCCTCTCCTCTCCTTTCATTTCTTTCTTCTTTTTTTTTTTAAGGAAAGGTCTTGCTTTAACTTCCAGGCTGGAGTGCAGTGGCATCATGGCATCATAGCTCAGTGCAACCTCAAACTCTGAGGCTCAAGTGATCCCCCCACCTCAGCCTCTATAGTGGCTGGGACTACATACACATCCCTCTACACCTGGCTATTTTTTTTATTTTTTGTTTTTTGGTTTTTGATTGGGTCTAGGTTTGAACCCACCACCTCCGGTGTATGGGGCCAGTACCCTACTCCTTTGAACCACAGACACTGCCCCAATTTTTCTATTTTTTATAGACACAGGTCTTGCTATGTTGCTCAGGCTGGTCTTGAGCTCCTGACCTCAAGCAGCACTCCTTCCTTAATCCCCAGAGTGCCAGGAATACAAGTATGAGCCACTGTGCCCAGCCAGTTTCTCTTATTTGGGGTACTATGAGACAGGATTTTCCTATCCTCAATAGATCTTCTGAACTGAACTGAGTGCTTTGGGAAGGATTAATAGGTTAACAATGGAAAACTCATAAATGGATTTCTGGGCCCCGCACAGTGGGTTCTAAGAAATGTCCCCTTAGCATTTTATTGATTTTCTCCTTTGACATGTTCCTTCTGGCAGATAAGCCACGTTACCAACCTTTACATTGATGTCCACATGCATATTCGTTCTTCCTCCTTTTCCTCATACATTACAGAAAGAATAACTTTGTTCTGTTCCCATTACCATTCACCCTGTTCCATGAGAAAAGAAAAGCAAAATAAGATGAAATACCTCTCAAGGCACAAAAATCCATTACACTCTCCAGAGGAAGGAATTTGCTCTATTTAGTAGTAGACAGAAATTAACTTACCAACAAGCACCAGTGAATCATACCCAATTGTGTCAGCAGGATTTTAGTTGAATGTCATAATATTAGAACCTTTTTTAACATTCACAATTTATTAATACCCAGAAATAATTTTAAAGTTAATATCTAAGCTTTAGGCTAAAGAGTACCCAGAAATGAATTTAGTTGTGTCTGGTGAGTGTTTATGACTATTTTGGAAAATTTCCTGCTATTTAAATGGGGAAAAAAGCTTTTTTTGATATCATTAACCTATTCTAAACAATTACCTCAGTGTAGGGCTGGTGGTCATAGGGGAATATTGTGAGGACTTTGGGAGGGGGGAATGTGGAAAGTTGTTTTGCATTTATAACCTTCATAATTAAAACAAGCCAGAGGAAATTAGCTACATGGCTGTTATGATTTCTACTGTATTATCAAAAATAATTATGGCACTTTGCCATATGTTCTTGCCTTCTTACATATTGCTGTTGGGATAAGATGAGATTTGGCATCAACTAATTGCTTATTTCTAATATACAACCTTGAGCTACAGTGATTCTCAAGAGGGAAGAACACAGCTTGGTGACAAAGAGGTTCCAGAAATAAGAGCTTTTCTAACTTTTAACTCTATATATAATGTAGAAAAATTGCACAGATTAAATATAACTAGATTGTGTGTTGGTCCATGGGAAAATGGTTGTCTATTTTAAGAATAAGAATGGATTCTGTTCATTAAGAGCCCTTCAAAATCTCCAAAGATAGTGGTTCTGACTTGACCAGGATGAAATAAAACAATCATACCTAACCAGAAAAGAATTCAGTTGCTGGTTATTCCTATTGGGGTGTCACAGAGTTCAGAACCAGGTATCTCATGAGTGCGTCAAGGAGTTAATTATGTTGCTGTGTTCCATGGAGTCCAAATCAGAGTCACTTGCTTTGTATTTAACAGGTGGGGAAGAAATTGGGTCAGCAGAGGAGTAAAAAGAACATAAATTCAGGCAGATCTGTGCTCTAATCCTGTCTCTGCCACATAACAGCTGTAAGATTTGGACAAGTTACTTCATCTCTCTAACTTGTGGTTTCCTCAGCTGGGGAATAAGAGGCCTACTTCATAGAGTTGGTGTAAGAGATTTGTAAGGGCTGTAAGTTTTAGTTTCCTGCCCTGTTTCATCCCCCTACCCTACTCCCAGCCTTCATTGTGGCTCTGCAATAATAAATACATTTCAATGTTGGAAAGACCCATCTGGTCTTTCTCAGATAAGGCTAATTTTCTTCAAACAGGTTGATTCCTGTACATAAAGCATAATAAAAACCAAAAAGTACCTTCAATATTGTAGACTTTTCATATGTGGTTGCCTCTGTGATTTAAATGTATAATCTTTTTGTGTGTGAAGGTCTTTCAAGATTACCATTGGCAATGATGTTCTGAAAGATGCCTCATGCAGGAAATGTTCACCCAATTATGAGCACTGAAGCAGTATAGCAATATCTGAAATAATATTGCAGCACTCCATAGTTCTTTTATATAGCCTAAAAAAGTCTTAGGACTTTTTTTTAAATCTTCCAACACTAGCATTATGAAGGCATACCATTCTTTTTTTAAACTTTCTATGCTGAGCCAAGTGGATATCTGTTATTAGTTCCCCACTGAGTCCATAGCTTCTAACTTTTTAAAAACATGTGAAACAGTGTTGCTCTACCCATCTTTTCTCAGAAGACTTTGTTTAGAACTCACATCCCTATGGTTCAGGAATGCCTAATACTTTAGGTATATATATATATATATTTTTTTTTGCAACAGAGTCTCAAGCTGTCACCCTGGGTAGAGTGCCATGGCATCACAGCTCACAGCAGCCTCCAACTACTGGGCTCGAGTGATTCTCCTGCCTCCGCCTCCCAAGTAGCTGAGACTACAGGCACCTGCCACAACACTACTATTTTTTTTTTTTTGGTTGCAGCCATCATTGTTGTTTGGTGGGCCCAGGCTGGATTCGAACCCACCAGCTCAGATGTATGTGGCTGGGCCTTAGCTGCTTCAGCCACAGGTGCGGAACCTACTTTAGGTATATTTTAAGGGGGCAGGAATCCCCTATGTCTGTATGCAGCTTTGGTGTAAATGCCCTTATCAATGGTGTCCATTGTCTTGTCATTCTAATTTATTTGGCACTGATGGGTGTATGTTTGCATTATGCGTTTAAAACACAGCATCTGTAATTTTTTTTTTACTCCTTGGAAAATAAAATTTAAAACAACATTTCTACCTTTAAAATACTTTGTGTGGCTCGGCACCCATAACTCAGTGGTTAGGGCACTGGCCACATACACTGGGGCCGAGCCCGGCCCAGTCCTGCTAAACAACAATGACAATTACAACAAAAAAAAATAGCCAGGCGTTGCAGTGGGCACCTATAGTCCCAGCTACTTGGGAGGCCAAAGCAAGAGAATCACTTAAGCCTAAGAGTTTCAGTTTGCTGTGAGCCGTGACATTACAGCACTCTACTGAGGGCGACATAGTGAGACTCTGTCTCAAAAAAAAGAAAAAATGCTTTGTGAATTGTTATCACTTTTCCCATTTCTACCTTCCAAGGTAGGGAAAGGGAAGAATGAAATTGAGTCACACAGCAGCTATTTCTGTAATCTATGAGTACTCAGTGAGGATAGCATCCCTTCCCTTTATTTTCTCCCTATTTCTGGAGCCACCACTTTGTTAGGTCCTGAATGGCTAGAACTGCCTGGCAACTAGACCTCCTACCTCCATTTACCCTGAAAACATCCTTCCAATAATCATTCCCAGAGACCTTTTTTCATGATGTCACATCTTTATTAAGGAAACTATAGTGGAATCTTAAATCTTTACAGGATCAGATAAAATTTCCAGGCTGCATTCAAAACTCTCAGTGGCTACTTTGTACCCTTTGAACCTCATCTTTTGACCCTCCTCAGCACTACCTCTTAGCTCCTACCTACAGCCCTGGCACTTATTTCCACACTTTCAGTAGTCATTTTATTATTTTTTATAATGGCCTCACATCTCTGCTAGCAGGCTTGAAATCATGGCAGAAGGGGAGAGGGGGACCAAAGGGACACAACTTCAATGAAGGCAACTTTAAGTCAAGCCCTGGATTAGGTCATCTCATCTAATCTTTGCCAAAACTTCATAAGGTAGACAATGACTTCTGACTCTACTTATGGAAATACAATAGGTGCTTAATGCATGTTTGTGTGCTGAGTAAATATGCAGAGAATATTTGCACTGTGAGTGAATAGAAAGGAATTAGGAAAAACAAGATACAGTAGAGAAAAGAGGCCTCTCATCTTATTTTCAACCTAGTATAGCTTACATGAGCACTTCAATTTGTAAAAGAAATTTTAAGGCTAGAGTAAACCAGAGGGTCAGAGAAGGAGAGAAAGCATCACGTGCTACCAGAATTTAGGATTGCTTAAGGCAATTTGACAAATGGGATTTTGCTCAGTTTCCTCCAGGGGTAATCCACGCTAGGTCAGGCACTTTTTAAAGATTAGTATTTTGGAATAAAGCTTTGCACCTGGGTACGTACTGAGGCAGGCAAGCATATCCCTTCTCTCCACTGTTCCAGTGCTTAAAGTGTGAAAATTTTTGAATGAGATATGAAAGCAAAGACAACAAACCCTGAGGATAATAGTCTCCAAGGACTTTAATAACAGCCATCTTTAAAGCAAAGCCGGTGGACTCCTAAACCCATAGCTGCTCATTTAAGATGCATTGCAATGCAGTGGACCTGAAAACATACTCCTTATCTACCTAGAGCAACCAGGCTCCAAGCCAAACAGCAGTCCTCAAATTAACTCTTGTTTTTCTTGGGATGACAACTGTGCTGCTTTTAAAGGTATTGCAATGGCCACATACAGAGTAGGGGAAAAAAATGTCATACTCTCTGGTGATTCTGTACCCAACTCTTTTTCCTGATCTAGTTAGGAACTTCTACTGGTTAGATGAGAGACTTTATAAGGCTGAGACTGTGGGTCCCAATCCTTTACATGAATGCTCTTCAAGAAATCCCTTAGGAAGGATAATTTTGTTTTCTTTTGCTGGTTTTAATCTAATCCATGACAGACCCATACTTCTGTATCATGCAATAAAAATGAATTACTAAAAAAATTACAAAAACCAAGCATACAAAATGCAAGCCAGTGCTTTTTTATTTTTAGATTGTGGTACATGTTTCTAAAGACTTACTCTGGATTTCTGGTTTTCATAATGGAATGTATATCTCCGTATGTGTCTGTGCCTGCGTGCATGGGCATGCTTTCCAAAATCTCAACCATTTATAGCCATGTCTAATAAATCATTTTGGATAACTGGGCTAAGGGACTCTTGCTTTGGTATGTTCATTTTTGTTTTGTTCAATTTTGTTTAAAGTGACAATACCTTTTCAAAGCAACTATACGGATAAAAGTCATTTGAAGCATTTCACAGAGACTGCTTTCTTGTTAAACAGATTTTATTGAGCATAAATCTGCTTTCCCTGGCTAATTCAGGATCATTATCATTAACGTTAATTATTTGGTTTTACTGTAAAGCTAGGCGATGGCTTCAAGGGCTGCTAATACATGTAGAGCTGTTCTTTTCCACACTGTGTGACCCTGGTCAATTATGCGTGCCTGCAGCTACTTTTACACCTTGCTGGTTCTGTGTCAGGCTTCACTTCTTGCTCCTCTCAACTTAGTGAGAAAGGATAACTTCCTTCCCACTTTGTAGCTTCTGTCTCTGACCTCCTAATTCTTGGAAATCAGGTTGTCCCTTTTTCTTCCCATCAAGCTTATTTGAATTAGGTAAAAATTATCAGTAAGGCAGAATCTGCAGCCTTGCAATTATTCATATCCATAACTGCTTTCAGAAAAGCTTCATGATGGTATGTCCATAATAAACATTTTAAGGTTAGGTCACTTATTTTTCCTATGTCTTTTTGTTCATTTTTTTCTTCTTGGCTATATTAAAATATGGAAGTTTTCATTCTGAATTCCTCTTTAAAGATGGATAAATCTATTTACATAGGAAAGAAAATATGTGGCTATGATTATCCATAATGTTCTGGAATAGGGTCATAACCATTTGTTTGAAGAATAGAAAGAAGCATTCAGCATTAATTCTTGATATTTCCCTTCTTTATTGTTCTTCTAGTAAAAAGTTTGTAACTTCACATTCTTCCCTAGTTGTCTTATCACTTACGAACACCATGGATTGTTCTAGTAAGACTTGTTGAATTATATAATATAAATTTAATATTCAGTGATCTTGCCTTTGTACATTTCTTTATAAACTTTGTCAGTGGCTTCATAAAGGAAGGTTTTTCTCATACTGAGTTTAAGAAATTGTGCTGCTTTCTATTTATTTCTCCCTAACACTCATCATCTTTTCCAATAAGGTTGTCCAATTAATTGTCCATGCTCTGAAACCAAACTCCTCTCAACTTCATGCCATTTCCATGCTATTTTTTTTACCTGCCATGTCCTCTTGCTCTGCCTTTCTCAATCCTATTCATCCCTCCAGGTTCGATCCAAGTCCATGACTTCATGAAGTTTATTTCTATCCCTTGATTTTCACATGGATCCTCTTATAATCATAAGCCTTACATTAGCTCTCATCTATTAACAAGTTCCTGTGTCTTTGGATGCTGTTCAAAGTATTTTACAAAAATTCTTCCATGTAATATTCAAAACAATCCAGGAGATTGGCATTATTATTTAATACTTAGTCAAACCAAAGAGATTAAAGATTTTCCACTCTGATAAAGGAAAGAGAAGAGGGTAGAGTCAAACCTATGTCTACTGAACTGCACTTTGCCATGAGTTTTCCCTGGAGGCTGAGACAGGGAACTTACAAAAGTAGGCTAGACATCTAGGTAAGAAGGAAATGTGGGATTTGTAAAGTCCTTCCAGAAAACAAGATCCCCTACTCCTAAAACCACTACACTGTGAACATACTGCTTTTCTCATATATGAACTTTTGTGGAACTCATAGCTGAAATTTGCTTCATAATTGTATAGAACTTTAGGCTATATGTTTCTTTAGGGGAGGGGACACATGATTTTTCCATCTGCACACATTTTCTTAATTACTTTATGTTCTCTCTTGTTGCATTGGATATATTTCTGTCCACTGCTACAGATTGTTTAGCAGTTTCCATATTAATAAGACCATAAAATTACTTTTTGAGTGCTGAAAACAGTGTTATCCTTCATTGTTTAATGGTAGTGCTAGATTAACTGAAATTTACAAGGGGGCATTTTTTAAGGTGTTTTTTTTCCAGACAGAGTCTCATTCTGTCACCCTGGGTAGAGTGCCATGGCAGCATAGCTCCCAGCAGCCTCAGACTCCTGGCTCAAGTGATCCTCTTGCCTCAGCCTCCCAAGTAGCTAGGACAATAGGCATCCAGCCACAACCCCGGCTATAAGAGGGCATTTTTAATAGGAAAAATTGCCATCAACAAATTAAAACTCAGAGATAATACAGCCTAGTGGCTAAGAGCACAGACCCTAGTTTCAGAATCTTGCTGTACCGTTTATTAGCTGTTTGACCCTGGGCATTTTCAGTTAACTTTTCTGTAATTTCATTTTCTTGTGTGGAAAATGAAGATAATAATAGTGCCTATCCTAGAGGCTTATTAGGAGAATAAAATGAGTCCATGTATATCCAGTGCTTTGATAGTGCCTGATGTATAGTAAGTGGTAGGTATATGGTTGCTGTGGCTGCCCCTGCTATGCTTTTTGTTGTTTTGTAACAAATACAAATCTCCCCTGTTCATTATCATTCTTCCCAAAGTATCACAAGAAGAGACAAAGACATAGAATGCGGTGAATGTAGTAACTAAGAACTAAGGTTGAGGGATCTCTTTTAGTTAAGTCAGAAGTGAAATAAAACTGTCTAAAAATTTCTATGAAAATTATCCTTTGTTCAGGTTGACTACCCTCTGAGAACCACACTTGATTCCTTATGCCAACCTCCTCCTTTTCTGTGCTCCCTATCTCTGAAGTTTAGTCTCAAGACAAAGGTCAACATGCTGGTTCTAGGCAAGTGTGAATGTGTTCCTTCCTACCCATCTTGTCTTCCCCACCTAGGATGCATGCTGCTTATTGATACCAAAAAATCTTAACTACGGTCTGCCAGCCTTTAACAGGCTACAATGTGTCCTTCATTGATAGTCACTTCATTTTAGGGCAACCTATCTGAGTCCTGTACTTCACAGATCCCTACTATCCTGCCTTTCGAAAGGAACATGGTAGAACTATGTTTATGCTGATGTGTCAGGTCATCATTACCTGGTAGGACTCATAGTTCAAGTGGCTCTTGTAGACAAAGAGATAAATTGATGGGAGAATTTCTGTTCTGGCTACAGGATATTTAGTAGTAAGGAAACCATTTCATTGCAAACAGTTCTTGCCTACAGGTGGTCCCGGATGCCTAATTGCAAAATGAGAAATGAAAGGGGTTGTCAGGATTCCATTTTAGTTCAGAAAAAAATCAATTCATGTGGAGAAATTGTTTATTACAATTAGAAATACTGGCTTTCACTGTGTTTTCCCATCAACAATCATTTCCCCCCTTCTTATAAGTAATATCTAGAGTTGACAACTGGATCCATTTCCCAGTTCTAACATTTTACTAGATATGTGACTTTTAGGCAACATCTCTGATCTTCAGTGGTCATATCTGCAAAACAGAAAAGGCAGTGTAATTCACAAAGCCAAGGGGGAGGGAGAAAAATGAAGGTGGTGCATTTGTAAATGCTTTGTAACCTGGAAAGCCCTTTCCTATACGTGTGTCATTTGTTGCTCTAAACCACCATCATGACCTAGAAAAGTAGTACTGATGTATGAATTACCTTCCTGCCACTGCTAAAACTTAACTTCAGCCTCTCTTGCATTTCTAAAGACAGAGATTTTTTTCTTCTTTTCTTTTTTTTCCTTCATTTTTTAAAATTTTTTATGGCAAATCAATATGAGGATATGAATGTTTAGGTTACATTGTTTTCAGTTCTAAGGTAAAGTTCAAGTTGCAGTTGAGCCCTTCACCCAGGGAGTGTGCTGAACACCCTCACATTGTGCACATTAGGTGAGATCCCACCACCCTCACTTTTCCCCTTCCCCTCCCCCTTCCCTCCCTTCCCCTCGCTAGACTATATTTGTGTTTTATTATTCATGTGGGCATGTAGTTGTTTATATATTGGTTTCATATTAGTATTAAGTACATTGGATATTTTTTTCCATTCTTGAGATACTTTACTAAGAAGAATGTGTTTCAACTCCATCCAGGTAAACACAAAGATGTAAACTCTCTGTCTTTTCTTATGACTGAATAGTACTCCATGGTATACATTTACCATAGTTTGTTAATCCATTCATGGATTGACAGGCACTTGGGTTGATTCCACATCTCACAAGGACATTTGCACTAAAATGTTTATTGCAGCTTAGTTCACAATTGCCACAATTTTATCCCGGTATCTGTGAGGTTTGGAAAGAAATTCTCATTAATATTTAGTTGGTAGTATAAATGAATTAAATAAGGTGCATATTAGATTTTAAGAAAATAAAGACAGAACTATCACTTGCATTCCTTTTGATTTCCCATGATCCTAAAACTAGACAAATAATCAGTCCTTGATAAATACTTGTTAATCAATTTTATACTTACTTCTGGGTTGATAATAAAGCCGAGATGTTTATGTGCAGTGTAACGTACATGGCAAAGATGAAAATTAGCAAATTTTTTAAGTGGGAATCAACATCCCACTTGTGATTAGAAAGACCTTACTTTCTTTAATCAACAAAGGAAGTGTTCATAGTTTCATGATATGCTTGACCGTAGGAAGCTAATGAATGGGCCTGGATCTTATCAATTCATGTTATAAACTTTCAAATATACCTTTGTTCATATGCATGTTAATGTAGAAAACCGATCTTATTAGTCAACATACTTTATTTTCAGAACAACTAAAAGTTTGGCTTTAATGACCTAAATATGTACTTGGAGGTCAAGTCTTAGGTAGTATACAAATCAAATACAATACAATAGGAGACGTAAAGTAAAAGACAAGTGAGGAAATTATATCGAACTTAGATCTGGTTGTTGGGGGGGTTGTCCCGAAGTATAACATTTAGATAAATTACCTCACTTTTCTCTTTTGCTGAAGAAGTAGCACATTAGGCCGGGCATGTTATTCCATGTTGGTAAAGGAATAAAAAAGAAAAAAAATTAAATGGATGTATATTTTACCAGACTCCACTCTGCAGGAAGCCCAGTATTAGTTTCCTACCATGTAAGGTAGTTTCAAAATCAATCTGTATCCCTCCACTGCAAGCCCAGTTTTGATAAAATAAAGATAGATGCTACTCCAGCTGTTTTATTTTCCTTCTTTCAACTTCTCATGTGGTTCTACCCTTATTCCCCTTCCTGCATCACAAAGGTGGTACCCAACTCTTTTTAGACTTTGGCTGCCAAAAATAGCGACGGGAGACATTCATTGTTCATCTACCTTACTTGCATAACATTCAAAATTCTGCATGTTAAGAGGCTATGACTGAGAACATGAGCCAGTCCTCCAGAATATCAAATATGTTGTTGCTGCCACTTTCCCTCTTACTTTCACAGAGTAATTTAATTCAATTTTAGAAATAGAGAGAGAGAGAAACAACTTTTCTAGTTACACAGATCAATCCAATTGTTGAGAGCTTGAGAATGAATTTTTAAACTTGTTCAACAGAAGCATACAAATCTCCAAGAGCAAGTCAGATAATGTACAAAGCCTTCATTCATTGTGTAGGCAGAAAGGAATGCTGGTACCCAGCAGCTCTTTAAGGAATGTTCCCTTGGCTTTCACTGTTCTGCTGGGAACAAGGAGGGAAACACATATATATAATGAATTTATAATGTCTCTGGCTTGTAATGGCAAAATGATAAGAAAAGTTGGCTGTTCAATATAAACAGTCAGTTGCATATTCCAGGCCTTCTCCCTTTGAGGTCCCTCCCACATCCACACGCCAGGCTACCGTTTAGTGGGGAGTACAAAGTGGCCATTTATTATTATTGACTCGTGAGGCCTGTGCTCCAAAATTCATTCTGTGAACAGAATGTAAGCAAAGTTGGCATTTTAAAGCAGAGATCTTTCAGCTTCTGGGTTTTCTCAGGATTGCTATGCAACAGGATCAATGCTGTAGTCCCCGGTTCAAGCTGAAAATGTTACACAGGAAGACATACCATGTAAAGGTCAGATTCTTCTATGATAATTTTCTTGATCTGTGTATATACAAATGAAGTTGAATGCATAACCTCTTGTCATAACTCTTACCAAGGTCCTATGGACTTTCCACTTGTCAAGCCTAAATATATGATGCTAATGGGAAGCCTCACTAATAAATGTATGATGCTATAATATATGTATTATGCTGTAGTACCAAGGTGAACTTAATGTGTATTGAGAAGATTCTCTGCCATGATAGACTCCCATTAATGTGCTGGTGCTGCCGATCAAGTACAAGCTTGTTTATTAGTCTCTCTGTGCTTTTATGGTCAGAGTTAACGCTACAGAATATTATTTACATGGAAATATGACTTAACCTATACTGTAATGAAATGATTGGTACTGGAGTATACTTTATCACAAAATGTATTTTGTATCACTGCCATAAAACAATATGTTTTTGTCCATGACCCAGAAGGCATAACTTATAAAGTTTATAAAGTTATAAATCTATTACTTTCTACCTCATAATGGTAAGGAATAAATTTATTAGACTTAATAAGATGCCCATGCCCATTTTCAATCTATAGGATAACATGAAGAGTCAGTACACCAAGAAAAGTGATTTGAGGTATATCTTCTTGTTAGCTGGCCCAACTGAATTGTCTTTTCAACTAGTAGTTTATTTTTTTAACAGTTCTGTAAATTCACATCCATAGCTACTTTTTCCAGTCCGCTAATTCTGCATGTATTCTTCCTGGTGTCCTATAGGACCTCCAAGGGGAAATTGAAGCGCACACAGATATCTATCACAACCTGGATGAAAATGGCCAAAAAATCCTGAGATCCCTAGAAGGTTCTGACGATGCAGTCCTGTTACAAAGACGTTTGGATAACATGAACTTCAAGTGGAGTGAGCTTCGGAAAAAGTCTCTCAACATTAGGTAGGAAAAGATCTGGAGGGAAAGATCCA
Organism: Galagoides demidoff; assembly: GCA_963574575.1. Taxonomy (NCBI): domain Eukaryota; kingdom Metazoa; phylum Chordata; class Mammalia; order Primates; family Galagidae; genus Galagoides; species Galagoides demidoff. The sequence goes on from CAUYQV010117552.1 coordinate 14,551, forward strand.
GAAATGAATTAAAATGGCAAGATTTTCTTGTTTTCTTAGCACAAATAACTAATATCTCACATGTTCATGTAAATCACCCAATTTCAGAAGAATTCATTTTATTTGGATAAATGAATCATTTATTTGCTTGGAATGGAGATGATACTTGAGGGTTCAGATTAGATTAAAATGATGATGTTTTGTAACCACAGGAGAGATGCATATTAAGACATTAGAGTGAATTTAAATGAGGAACACAGCTCTCCTAATTTCATAAAGCTCTTTCTTGGCTTATTACGGGGTTATATAAAAGGTGATAATATTAATGAATGTTTATTATGGATTTTTTTTCTTTGGCATTACTCTAAATGCATACCAGAGGACAGTCTGTAAAAATCACAACACATTATAACTAACAGTATAGAGGAGACCTCGCCATAGCTCCTGCAGCCAAGGAGAGTATAGCAACTTCCCGTCTTTTGGTTGCTTTGGGATTTTGTTAAAACACAGCCTCTGTAGACTAAGCCTTTAGGTGTCTTATACTCACCTACTTTGTACTTTGCCCCTTTTTGTGTATCAAATTTCTTTTGAGAAGTTAAAGGGCTGAGGGAAGCTCTTGTTACCCTAGTTTTGCCATAGTTCACTGGAGGGACAAAAGTGCCGAGATAGTAAATGAAGTGCCCATTGTTACTTAAATGACCTAAGAAGTACAGGGAGTAGAAGCCAAGATTACTGCTTTCTAATCGGCTGCCTTTCCTAACTCTTTGTCCTTTAAAAAAATATTCTGTGCTTTCTTTCTGTGTCTAGAGCAAGGACTGTAGTGGAAGGAGGTAGAAGAGAATGAATGAACTTAATGCTCGTTATAAAGGAATGCACAAAATAGTGAGACTAGGTACTACCTCAAGGTAGTAAGGCTACAGAAGGGAGATTTCTTTTCTTCTTCATAGTTCTTCTAAATTGTTCAAAATTTCAACATACATTTACTTCCATAAGAAGAAAAAAAGGACCTGAAATGTTGTTAATGCAAAAGCACTATTATAAAATCTGCACCAAATATGAAATAATGATAGCAACTAACACATGGTGTGCCTTCATAGCATGCAAACGGGTAAGCACTTATACTTATTGTCCCACTTACGATCTCAGCAACCTTAAGAGGTAGATTCTATTATTATACTCTCTTTACATTTGAAGAAAGTGAGACAGAGAATCTAAAGAACTTTCCCAAGGTTACTTAGTTTGCAAGTGGCAGATCCAAGATCAAAACACGGAGTCTGACTCCAGAGTCTGAACTTGTAATCATCATATGGTAAAATACAGTTTACAAAAAGAAGGAAACTTACAAATAAATACATAAAAGTGGAAAGGATGAAATAGAAAAGCATATTTCTAAGAATAGAACAGGCTTTAGTTTTATGGATAAGTTTTTTTCCCCAAGTTTGCACACCAGTTTCCAAGACATTCTTTCCCTTCTCCCTATTTTGTCCATGAATTCTGTATCAATATGTTGGAGATGAGTTGGGGGCAACAATGAGGAATCGTATTTTCAAGGATGCAGAGACTTCATTAGCTTTCTACAATTTAAACTCTTAAGAGCGGTCAGTGTGTATAATGACAAAGGCCACTTCTATAACATCTGTCATGAAAAAAGAATGAACATGCGAGATGGGAAAGATAGGGAAGAGATGGTAGGGAAGGTTAAAAAAAAAAGAAAGTTTTTTTTTTTTTTTTGCAGGAAAGAAAAAGAAAGATGCTATAATTGTTTTGAACATCACTCAATGCCTTTTCTCTCCTTCATGTGAACTTGATGAAATAAAAGGAGAATTGAAAGCGGCAAACAGCATGTCAGCCAAAATATGCACTCTTCATTCTCAGCAATTTCCCATATGCCAGCTACTGCAGTTTAATTCTTGCTGTCATTAATCAAGTAGAAAACAGTTACCTTAGCTTATCTAAGGTGCTACAAATTCTAGAATTTACATAGTCAGATCAGTGGTTTTGGCTTTCAAATAGGCCTCTCCAATAACGCAGGCTACGTTATAAGCCCTCACTTATAAAAAGCAAACAAGTAATCACTCACATCAAAGCAATGTAGTTTATTTCTTGGCACTTGATTGAAATAAGAGTATCAGTCAGTCTATAGAGAATGGCCGGGCTCAGTTGAGAGAAGCACAGTAAAAGTAATGCTTTGGGATGATTGTTAAATAGGATAGATGACCATGGAAAGAGTTAGATACAGAACCACCAGTGGTGCTGAGAGGCCTGTATTGTCAATGCAATTAAAAAATAATTTCATAAATACCCTGGAAAAACAGCTATGCTTGCCCAAGTTATGACATACTATACCAAAAATTTACAGTTGACTCATTGTTTTCATGAGAGATTCTTTTTGTTGTTGTTGCAGGTTAGCTGGGGCTGGGCTTGAAACCACCACCCTCGGTATATATATGGGGCTGGCACCCTACTCACTGAGCCACAGGCACCACCCTTCATGAGGGATTCTGAAACCACTTTTATATTTCCAAAAATAAAACCATTAGTGCTTAATTTCCCAGATGTCCATTTTTAATGGGAAAAAATAAGTTTGAATGTAAATGATTTTGAAGTTTGCCTTTGTATTCCATTGGCTCAGAAGAAGTATCCTTGTACTGCCACATCCCAGTCTATATCATGTTCTTTTACCTCCATTTATTGTTCTTCTGCCCTAATCTTTCCTCTTCCAGTGATTATGATTCTTATTTAAGTTTTGTATTAATAGATTTGTCTCTGTTCTTTTACATAGTTAGATAACCCATTACACATTAAAACTATATCTTGGACAGTGTTCCTATCATATTACTGTTTTGTTCAAAAGCTTTCATCTTGTTGGTTTCCACATCTCTCATTCATTCATTTATTTTTTCATTCAACAAATATTTAATGAGTGCCTTACTATGTGGTAGGGACTCTTCTAGACAGCCAGGAATCACCGCTAGACACCGAGGAATCACCACTCCCATGGAGTTACACTTAGTCACTAGAGCCTAGCAGATGCTCCTTATTGTACCTAGTAAGTCATGCTAACCCCTTCCCTCCTCTATTCTTTTTCTGCCTCCAATTCCAAGTAGCATTCTACTTACTTCCTAGCATGCATTCTTGGAGCCAAGTAAATTTTGCTTTCTAACCCCATTCCTGCTCTCCAGCTACTTCTTCGCTCTCCCACACGAGTGTATGCATTGTTGGTTCTCACATTTGCAACACCATCTTTCCTCTCATTCTCCAGATCTTGACTCATATTCCATATTGAACATCTTCTCCAGCTGTTTCTTCACAAGGTCCCAGTACTGTCCTTACATGTGGTAACAAGTGCTTTCAGGTGTTCAGGAGTGGTGCTGATCCCAGCTGAATTAGATGAACATAAAACCCCCCAAACTCTAAGTCAGTGACATAGAGTAGAAAGAGTCCTGGCCTAGCTGTTGGACAACCTACTCCTTTGAGCCACAGGCGCCGCCCCAATTCTCTAATTTTTAATTTGCAACCATACTTTATGAACCTGGGAAGATTGTTGAATTTTCTTAATTGATTTTCTTAATTTAAATGGAAGTAATTAATTTAAAAGAGATGGTATAATAAAAAGTAAATGTCATTAAGAGAAATAATACTTTGAAATTGTATAGATAGCAATCTCATAATTTAATTCAAGAAAAGTATATGACATCATTCTACATCTAGATCACATCAAATTTTGTCCGAGAGATAAAATTAATTAGTGATGATTAAGTGCCATCAAACAAAACAAAAATTTTATTGCTTTAAGTAGGAAAGACAGTAAAATTTTTTTACTTAGATGTATATACACACAGAGAGAGTTAATGGGGACATTATCCAACATCAGGATGGTGACTAGTCAAAGTGTTTCTTATTCAACAAACCTAGCACTTTTATTTTTTAAATACTAATAATTTGAGAAGTAGTCAAGTGAATTTTGTGCATAAGAAATAAGTAGAAAAATTTCCATTTCATCTGCCACCAGATGATTTTTTCAGATTATTATATGTGCTATTAACTATGAAAATTATATAATATGTTGTCAACATAATTTCAGCAAAAATTGCATTCAGTGACATTTTTATACTTGGCAGAAAAACTTGTGTTATATAAAAATAATCACATTTATGAAATTCTGAACATTAATTTGAGAGGCAAGAACACTGACATTATATAGTCCACAGCACCAATAAATCTCTTGGAGAGCATTGGGTATTAGAAGTTGGAATAGTTAGTGATTTTTTTTGGTAATAGAGAACAAAGAAAGAGCAGAAAGAGGCAGATTTTCTTCTAACTTTGAGAGAAAAAATGCATCTTGGACATTGAGTATTTCTGACTGTCTTTTCTCACTCTTGGAATGTTAATTATATTTGGCAGTTGGAGTTCAAGACCCATCTGAAAAAAAAAAATGTTGACTTCTCTTTGGACTTAATTCTCTCTCTTTATTTAAAGCCCCAGAGCTCCCATTTTATTTCTCTGGTTCTTCATTATTTCTGCATTTCTACCTCCTCTTTCTGTGTGCTTAAGTTCTATTTTATTACACAAGGGCACAAAGGTATATGAGGACATATCATTAGTTTTATGAAGGAAGTCAAAGTGAAAAATGAATTGGATAGAACACATTTTGCTTTAAGAATACATGCCTTTCAAAAGTAGAGTTTTATTAAGAATTTCAAGCTAGGTGTCAACCAAATCATACTTGAAATATCTGTGTCTAGAGAAATAACAATCACTTTATCAGCCCCTATATGTCTTAGAGTCCTAATGCTAAAGAGCTCCTTAAAAACCAAACAATATATCCCAACACACCTAAAATTTCTGCATTTCACCTAAAACTTACAAGTTGCAGAAATTATTTACTTCTTAAAAATTAGCATTTGCCTTTTTAAAAGCTGGTAATCCCTAAGCCCTTGTCTTCACTGATAAAGATAAATAGAAAATGGATAGACGCTAGGTGTGCCCCTTCAAATTACCTCTTTTATTTTCTTTTGAGTAGCTAAGTATAAATAGGTTGTATTCGACAATTAGCAATGTTAAAAGAAAAGGTTTAGACAAATGAAGTTTAGCAGAGTTTATTTGGGCAAAGAACAATTCATGAATTGGGCATCATTTGGAAACAGGAGAGGAGGTTCAGAGAGCTCCACCCAGCAGTATAGGCAGGCAGAATTTATAAAAAGAAAAAGAAAGTGACATATAGAAACAGCTTTACTGATTATAGCTTAGCATTTGTCTTATTTGGTCCTCATGTAATGAGGCATTTGCCTTATATGAACATGATCTGATCAGTTGGCATCCTGTGAGTGGCTGATACTTAGCTATTTGTTACAAGAATTTAGTCCTAAATTAGGTTATACTTTATTTACATACCAAGTTAGATTGTGGTTTTCTATGTAAACAAGAAACCTTAAGTCAAATTTAATTTAACAGCAAGAAGCCTTTTTTGCTCAGGGATCCAAACCGTTTGGCTAAAACCACTAGGGCTAAGGATTTCCTCATCTAAGAAATGTTTGTAATTTCCATTTCCCATGTCTATATATAACAGCTCAAGTTATGTTTTTCAGCAGCTCTCTCTGTACTTTTGCATCTTGGTTTCCACATTTACAAAACAAGAAAGTTGAACTATAATCTTTCAGGTTCCTTCTAACCCTGATAGCCTATGATATAACCAGAAAAAAAAATCATTACAAATACAGAGAAACATCATTAGGAAGAAAGATGTCAAATACAAACATAGGTTAGTCATCTAAGAATATTTGGTATGCACTCATGAAAATAAAAATAAGGCAGCTGCTTTCAGCAAATGTATTGGAAATGTGTCTTGAAAACATTTTCCAAGCTTAACATAGTCAAAGAAAATATTTTCTGAGCTCATAGTGTTTCAGTACATTTAGATCTTCAAAATCATGTCGCTGACAAATACCACCTTAGTCCTGTGGAGATCAACAAGTAATGTTTGGGGCATATCAGAAATACTTGAATAAATTTTTTGTCAAAGAATGATCCAGGAGCTCACCTGCAGAGTTGTGAAGGTTCTTGTTAAAAAATACAGATTCTTCTTAAAAATACAGAAATTCTAAAAAACAAACAAAAAAAAAAGAAGAAGTACCAAAATTCTGAAAGTGGGACCTAGCAATCTGGATTTTCAACATGCTACTCAAATGTTTCTTATGCACACTAAAGTCTGAGAGCCAGAGCTTTGGAATAAATACCTTTATATGCATTGTTTTCAGTTAGAAGCTATTCTCTAACTGGCTTTCACTTTTCTAGCCCTCACCCAACGTCCTCTGTCCTTTGTAAGCTTTTGTCCTCCTATCATATCTTTCTGTTCACGCTTTAAAAGGAAAAAGAAATAACCACTTGATATGTAGTTAAGATGATCAAACATTATGAAATTTTACCTAATTCCCCACCTCAGGAGTAGTCCCCTTACCCAGATACATGAGCACATTTCATCCTTTGTGGTTCCAGGTCCTTCTGCAGCCCCGGGTTAACTCTCTTGACTGTCCTCCGTGCCTGGCTTCTAACAGCCTCCCCACCACAAGCTGTTAAGTTTCTCTTAGATACTTTAGAACTGAATTTCCTAAGTCTCAGGGCTATTTTTTTTTCTCTTAGGGGACACAAAAGGGTTCATTGACCCACTAATAATTAGGTGACACTATTTAACCCAGAACCAGGGTTGTACCAATTCCTTGTATAAACCAAGCAGCAGCTTGAGATCTCACCATGGGCAGCCTGCCCTTCACCATATCCTGTAACCTCTCAACTACAGTGAGATTTCCCTTCCTCTACCAGATAGAGGGAGACCAAGCCCTAGGCATCTTTATATTCTGCCTTCTCTTCCCCTTTCCCTATTCCCCAATGCCTCATTGAGACACAGAGGCACTCAATAAATATTTATTTAATCAGTGCCTTTTCTGCCATTTGCTGTTTTTCCATGTCTGGACTCTGCCTTTCCCAGTCTACCTTTCAAAATGTCCTACTTGAGAGCCTCTTTGGCCCTCCAGGGAACCGTGCTGTGAATTTCAGACACCCCAGGGAATCCCTGTAACCAGTACTCATTATATGCTGTTAAACAGCTAAAATCTTGCGTGGGGAATTCTCACTTAGGCTTATCACAGAAAAGTGATAACTGAAAGAGAAGGAGGGAACAGAAATATAAATGAACTAACCTCTACACTGTATGGAATCTGAATGCACTATTATATTTAATTCATGACATTTATGTTATTTCATGATTCATTTATTGGGTAATAATATCCTTGGAGTCTGAACTACTTAAATTATCTTACTTGATGGAAATGCCTTCATTTCTCTGAATATGCTGTTTATATTGTGCATTGCAGAATTTTGGGGACAATTTGGAAAAGCATAAAAAGGAAGGCTTAAATCACCTGTAAATGAACTTCTGAGGGATAACCTTGTTTTTATATACAAACAAGCATATGTATGCAAACATGTACACACACACATATTTTAGAAAAATTAAAAAATAGATTATATTCATTTTTGTAATCTGCTTTTTTACTTAGCAACTGACGTGATCACCTTTTCCATATCCATACATATTTGCTCATGTCATCATTTTGAACATGAACATAGGATTTTATTGTATGAAGTCATCAATGTATAGTCAATTCCCTAGTATTTTTCAACTTGAAATGTTTAATTAAATCCATATATAATTTCATTAATTTTGAAATGTAAAACATATGTAAGTTTCATCACATTTAAAAACAATTAGAAGGTTGGATTTTTTGCATTTCTCAAGGAATTTCCTAGTATGGAATATTTAATTTGTTTCCTCTCTATATCACTCATAATTGCATAAATGATGCTGTAAATAACATTGTTATACCTATATCTTTGTATGCTTTCTTAGTTCCTTTCTAAGTAAAATTCTTTAAATTTAAGCTTGTGGGTCTTTATATTTGCATATTTTAAGGTCTTCCATGTATCACCAAATTATCCTTCAGAAAGTTTGGAATAATTTAATTTCAGGAGGTAAGTATTCTTTAGTGATTCTGTTTGCCTAAGGCCAGAAGGAGAATTGCATTTCAAATGTCAGGCTAGGTTGCCAAAGGGCAAGGGACACATTGCTCTGCGTGGTCGCTTTGCTTTATATTTCAATCTTTGCAGTAAGAGACTGTGTCATATTTTTGTTATAATCAGAACTAATTCTTATGAATTAATTAGTAATGACAGATAATATGTGCATAATGCAGCATAATTCCTAATCTACCTGAAAATAAAGCTTTGCTAACCTTCTACCTTTCCTCTTTGTTTTCTGGATAAAGATTTATTAATTTACCTTCTCATCCCCAAGTAACATGTGGATTTCATAGCACAGATCATTCATTTGTATATTCTCGAATAGCTTCTAAGGATTAAGAGGTTCTAAATACAGCTGATGGTAAAGCACTTAGTCTCCTGCCTAAATTATTCATGTTTGGGGGACACTTTCAGACAAACATCTGATTTTACTCTTCCACGTGAGTTGTTGTCTTAGTTCATTTTACACAAAGGAAACAAAGTGGAAAATGTTGGAGCTTGATGAAAACAAACCCCAGGTGCACACGAATAAAGGAGGGTAGAGGAAAAGGAGAAGCATATGGGAAGAGGAGCAGAAAGGAACAGACGCCAGACGGAAGGAGTCAATGGAAAAGGCTGCCGCGGGTGTAGAAATGGAAAAGCCAAAATGTGGGGAGAGACCTTTCCATTTCTCAAAGTAGAAAGAATTCCAGTACTAACATGAGTCATATGAAAACTGAGTGTTTTTTATTAGTCACTGGGTCCAATTTTTTTTTCCTACCAGAAATATTAAGAGTCATTGACTGCAACAGTATGGGAAAGCAATTGATTGCAGTAGGCATGCTGTGCCAGAAGTCACAGAATTCGGCATGTGGGAATAAACATACGGCTAAATACTGTCTATCCTCAAAACTGCCATCAAAATACCCCCCCCATTTTATGACTCTCAGAAGAAGGTAGCCAGATTTGTATTGAAGAATGCTAGGTAGTGTAGAATAGGTTGATACACTATGGAACTAAACCATCTGGGTCTGTTTCATGGAATTGTTAGAATCAGCAATTATATTTTTAGATATTCTGACATAATTCTCTCCTGTGATTTTTCAGGTCCCATTTGGAAGCCAGTTCTGACCAGTGGAAGCGTCTGCACCTTTCTCTTCAGGAACTTCTAGTGTGGCTACAGCTGAAAGATGATGAATTAAGCCGGCAGGCACCTATAGGAGGCGATTTTCCAGCGGTTCAGAAGCAGAACGATGTACACAGGGTAGGACATTTTTAAGCCTAATGCCTTACCCATACTAAGCATTCAGTGATTATTTTTAAATTAGTTTTGTCTCAGCCAAAATAGTAACTAAATATACAACAAAAAAAAAATAGCTTTCCAGAGAAGATTAGCATGGCCCCTGCACAAGGATGACACGCAAATTCGTGAAGCATTCCATATTTTTAAAGAGACTAATTCAGTTGGGAAAAAAAATAGTTTTGTTTAAAATTAAGTTGAACAGAAATCTTTTTTCCTCATGTCATTCGAGTCGATTTTAAAGAATCCTGGCCATTAGATTTGAAATGTCAAAAGCATCTACATTAATAGTACCCTTTTAATCTCAGCTCAGCAGCTAGGGCGCCGGCCACATACACCAGAGCTGGCGAGTTCAAATCCAGCCCGGGCCTGCCAAACAGCAATGACAACCACAGCCAAAAAATAGCCAGGCATTGTGTTCGGCGCCTGTAGTCTCAGCTACTTGGGTGGCCGAGGCAGGAAAATCTCTTAAGCCCAAGAGTTGGAGGTTGCTGGGAGCTGTGATGCCACAGCCCTCTACCAATGGCCACAAAGTGAGACTCTGTCTCGATAATAATAATAATTGCCCATCTCTTTTGGCTATTTTTTAAAAATTCTCACCCTGGAAAACATTGACACAAAAGTAGACATAATGCTATTATAAACATCCATGTACCCGTCAAGACATCAACAATTAACAATTTAAGGCCAGGTTTATTTCTTCTATAGCTCTATCCCTTCCACCATTATTTTGAAGCAAATCTCAGGCATGGATCATTTTATTTATAAATATTTTAAAATGTTAAAAAACACTTTTTTAATGTAACCACAGCACTGCTATCATATAGTAAAAATGCCGATCATTTTATCATAGTAAATAGCCAGTTTAGTATTCACATTTACATTTCTCTCACATGTCATAGAATTTTTTATGTCCCGTATTTTTTTTAATATTTTCTGGTTTGGGTTTAAATAAGAATTGAAATAAGGTCCACATATTACATTTGGTTAATTTGTTTTGGAAATACCCCTTTTGGATTACTTTCTATTTTGAAATAATTATAGATTCACAGTAAGTTACAAAAATAGTACAGTGTTTCCTTGTACATTTCACCCCATTTCCTCCACTGGTTCTAACTTACAGAACTGTAGGACAATTGTTACTGTCATTTCAACGTGCAATCAATATAAAAGTGTGCCCTCACAGCCCATCTCAGTTCAGCTGAGCTACATTCCAAGTGTTCAGTAACCAGATGTGGCTAGTGCCGACCCATTAGGTAGTGGAGTAGATCTGTAGGTTTGATCATATTTGGCTTTGGCTTCTTTTAGCAAGTCTGTTTCATGGCTGGTGGGGTATTCTTACATCTTTAGAAGGCACATAATGCTGTGTTTTCTCTTTTGTGTGTGTGACTTTTAGCAGCTGTTAATGATCAGTGGCTAGGAGTTGCAAGGCAATAATAGCCTGTCCCTATCTTTCCTTCTTTATTTATTCACTGGAGTAGGTCTTTGAAAAAAAAAAATGTTTTGTAGCCATCTTCTATTTGGATACCCAGGATACTGTTCGAGTAGGATAGGCAGGATAAGTGGTTCTATTTTACCGATTTTCAGAATAACGAATTATTAGCTGGAATCTTCCAACAGTCACCAATTGTTCTTTCTTTTGTTTTGTTTTTAATTACATTTCTATCTTCTCTGCTAGGCTCTGAGAGAGAAGGGCAGAGATTTTTGTCTTGCTCACCTCCAAGACCCTGGAGCCTAGCAAAGTATCTAGTGTTACAGTAGATACTGAGAAGTGGTTTTGAAATGAGGATAAAAGGTACATGAACAGAAATGACTAGCAAACTGAATAAATTACCACTAAATAAGGAAAACGTGGTAAGATGACACTGCTTTTGTATGTTCAGCACTTAAAGGAAAGGTCTCTATGGAGACACAGCCAAAGGTGGCATCTTAAGGAAAGGTCAGGAGTTTGTATTGTTCTGTAAAAGAGGATATAGGAGATTGCAGAAGGAGATAAGAGTATGCGGGAAGGCCCAGGGTATTTGCAAAAAGTGCCAAGGAAACTTCTAGTTTCTCCTTCAGCCATTCTGCTTCAGATGATTCAAAATATTAAATTAGCTTTTGTGGTAGGGTGAAATTTAATGGTGCTGTATTTTTTAAATGTTTTAACAGTCAAAACACTGTGGTGTCTGTGTAGAAGAGAATTCTTTGAGAAGAATGATCGTTTTAAATAGAATACATTAAATGAGACAGAATTTCTACAAAAGATGAACTTTGTTCTAACTCCAGAAACCAAAGAAAATGAATCGCTGGGCAAGTGAACTAGGAGTCATGAGATGGAGATTCTAGTCGTCTTTCTCCATAAGTTAGATTTTGTGGCTACTTTGTTCTTCAGCTATATAAGATGAGGAAATTGGTCCAAATAATTTCCATGGTTCCTTATAGCCATTATTATTTTAATAAATACTGGTACTTCGTCGCTTCCCTAATTATTGGTTTCGATTGTTTGCTTTGGTGGTAAATGTTTGTACTTATCATTCTAAATCCTTACTCAGAACTATCACAAGTCTAACATGATTTGGGGAAATGGTTGTGCTGGAGTTATGAGTAACACTCACCAGAATGAAGTTAATTAACCCCTACTTGGCTAGTGTGCTTGCTCAGATACCTACCTAGTACCTTTCTTGCACTTAACAGGACTTCTGGCCCATTGATAGCTTTGTGTTTTCTACATTCATTCCACTATTCCTCCATCTTTACCTTCTTCCAAGTACAGTTTAGATTCAATCATGAAACATTTTAATAACTTTTTTATGACCCTATAATTCTTTGCTTCTTCATCTTTTTGTTGCTACAATCTACAAAACACCAAAACTTGGAGACTCTAAATATTTTCTCTGACCTAGACGACAACATACTGGACTGGAAGAGCAACCTTCAGCCTTCCACTGCCAACACGTCACAGAGTCAGTTTCTCTCCAAAATATTTTTGGACTCTGTATATTGCTGTTATCATCATGGTTACAAGAGGCCATGTCTCCTAACCTTTTGCACCTGCTGTTGTCGCCCTACAATGTGATTTCTACCTTTCAGTCAAAGGAATCTGTCCAAAAACATAAAATGAATTTTGTCAGTCCTCCTCTGAACATTTTTAGTGGCTTCTTAATGCCTTTGGAAAAAGACACAAATCCTTAGCAAGGGCCAAAAGGCCCTATCTGGCTGGTGTGGCCTTAATCTTCTCTTTTCTTACTACTCTTCCTCTGCTATTTGGACACTAGCTATACTGCCTTTTGGGATTTTTTTGGTTTTGGTTTTGGTTTTTCCAATTCTCCATATTTCATTCAGATGCACCTTTAAATATGCTGGCCCTCTGTCTGAAACCCTTTCTACCCATACCTACTTCCTCACCACGTCCTGGTTAGCATATAACAATCCTTTTATATCTTGGCTCAGATACCATGTAAGCTTTTCCCTGATGCCCACATTTAACCAGCTGTCCCTTTTATACATTCTCATATCACTGTCTACTTTTCCCTTCTATCAATTACCATTCTTTGTCATCATGTATATGTGTAATTATTTGGTTAAAGTCAATCGCTCTCCTTATACCATATGCTCCAAGAAACATTTCTGGGAAGGGTGAGGGAAGTGTCATTTTTATACTCAGTGCTGCCTTATAAAGTGGTAGTCACTGAAACAGACAAAGGAACTAAGGAATCAAGAAAGAAAGGAAAGCAGGGGGTGAGAGGGCAGAAACAAACTATCAAGTATTATTAACCTTTTTTATTCTTCTCTAGTCTGTTTAGACCAAGGAAAGAATAAAGAGTAATGTTCCTTCCTCTTTTCAGGATTATTTTTTTGTATTCCCAAGTAAGCATCCTTTTGTAAATGGTATAGGGCTATTTTGTTTTTTTTTCTCTTAACTTTTTTTTTTATTAAATCATAACTGTGGACATTAATGCATTTATGGGGTACAATGTGCTGATTCTATATATAATTTGAAATGCTTACATCAAACTGGTTAACATAGCCTTCATCTCACTTATTTGTTGTGTTAAGACATTTATACTCTACTCTTAATATATTTGACATGTACCCTTGCAACATGTACCACAGGTGAGGTCCCAGCAATTACCCTCCCTCACCCAGCCTCCCCCCACCCCTTATAGGGCTATTTTGATGCACAATGTTTTTACTTATAGTCTGGCCCAATGCTTTATCAAGCTTCTCTTGGTATCTTTTAGAAAAATCCTTGATACAAAAGATTCTCCTTCCTCAAAAACATCATCACTTCTGGATATTGATGAGAGAACACTTTAGCACTCTGTTTTACTCAGAGTTGTTCCACATTTATGTGGTAGCCCTTTCATAGTTGTAATATAAGGGCTGTCTGGTTAGTGACGTCTTATTGCCTATAGATGAAAAAAAGGGGGGGGAACCCTTGAAAGTGGATCTGTCAGATCTTCTGAATTCATTTAGGAAGAGAGAAAGAAAACACAAAGTACAAAACTCCATCAAGATATAATAGCGAATTCCATACTTACAGACTTTTGATTTACTTTGCCATATTTCCAAGAATATAAACTTTCTTGCTCTTTATGAGTTTCTTGATTCATTTTTTGCTGCTACAGAATGCTTGATATCAAAATGGGTCACCTGTAATCATAAACTTATTCCCCATGTATTTGGAGTGTCACTTTATTTTTAATCATCTGCTTACTATCCTTTGTAAATTATTAATGTCCTTGATTGTTGCTTTTTATGGGAATACAAGTCACATTAACATGTCAAAAGTTGAAACTACAATCAAACATTATTCACTTTCATTTTCGATAAATCGGGATTTTTATAAAACAGGTAATTTATATTTTCTTTGTATATAATACCAGATTAATAATAATATTTTGTAACAAAATATGTCATGTACTCTTTTGTTAGAGGGAAACTCTATTGTCAGTCTCAGTTGCTGTGATGAAGAGCTATATAGTTTCCAAGATAGTCCACACAGGTAGTTGGGGGCTGCAATCTCACTCCTCAAAGCAATTTTCACGCCCATAGGAGTGGATCTGTGTTCCCTAAACCAGCGGGGCAGCATAATGACTACAACTGAATGGCTCTCAACACTAATTAATAAAATAATGCTCCATATGCAGTGAAGTGTTATAAATAATTAAAGCTCAAATGTGCCTTAGCAAGTATAAACTGACCAATTTTTATATCATTTGAATACATTATCCTAGCTTTTACAGTTCCTCATTACTTGCCTCACTAGACTGACTCGTTTTCAATTAGTATGTATTATTCTGGTCCAGATATATTTTTAAAACTGACTTCCTTTGTTTTACTTGAGCAGTCACTAAAGTGATATTTATTACTTGTCTACTTCTGTGATTAACCTAGAGAGAGTTTGAAAAGAGCAAACCATAGTGGGGAATTTCTAAGGAGAACTGCGATAAACCATTCACTTAGTTAAGTCCCTTCCTCCTTCCCCCAATCCAATTGGAGATTAGATCTTGATTATAAGAACACTGTAGGTAATGACTTTTTGTTTGCATTTTTACTAATGAAATTGTTTGTCATTAGGTTTTCATCTTTCAATTTAAAAATCTCTCCAGTCCCTTCCCTAGAGACCATTAAGGACACCTTCAAAGCTTCCCGAGATTTTATGGTTAAGATTTAGATGGAAATAATCAATACATACATTATTAAAAGAGTGGGCAGAAAGCCATTATTGCTTGGATGCTGTTGACAAATGAAAAGGCTTGAATAAAGTAGTTTACTTGTTCATTTGTCAGGTCATATATTATGCATGTTCGATTTCCTCAGAAGTCACCACAAAGTGAGGGAGAGGTTTAGAAATTCAATAAAATTATCCTGAAATCGCATTGTAGTGTATACATTTATTTAGGCTAATTCTCTTATCAATACTGGCCTCCTTACTCTGGATGCATTTGACTATATATGTTAGCTTGATGAGTTCTCTGTGTTTTCTTTCCACTGGAAGTAGAAAATATCTTTGAGTGCCATTTGTGAATGTCAAGATTTAAGTCAGCACAAAGCTAAGAAAAATGAATTGTTTCCTAGCACCTCTGAAAAACAACGAAAGGTTGGGATAGAGTGATTCATTCTAACATTTGATGATCTGGCCCCTTAGAGTTTTTAACAACTTTGGTTCCCTTGCAAAGTTCACTGTTAGTTCGTTTACTCTAAGATGTTTTCTTAGCCATGGTGGAGGAAATAGGCCTCTTTTTGATTTATTCTTCATCATTTTTGTATATGTTTGATATCCTATGCGGTTGTATTTAGGGATGCTGAATAGAAAAGACTTGAAAATTATTTTTAGAACTGCATTTCTAGGCATTTGAGTCTTCTGAAAGCTAAGTCTTCTAAAAACTAGCTATATCATTGGAACTTAAGAAAGGAGGCATCTAGGAATTGCTGCTTTTCTTTAATGACTATAACAAGATGAAATGTGAATAATTTACAAACTGACTTCTCTACCAAAGTCTCCTTTATTGCTTTGGCCAAATATTTGGATATCTTGATAAACTCTTAAAAATAGTATTTATATAGGGTGGCACCTATGGCTCAAGGAATAGAGTGCCCGCCCCATATGCCAGAGGTAGTGGGTTCAAACCTAACCCTGGCCAAAAAAAAATAATAGTATTTATATAATATTTTGCCTTTACAAAGCACTTTTACACTTATTCATTTAATCATAAATGAATCCCTGTGTTCTTCCTTTCCCCCATAAATTTATTTTAGGAAAAATTACACCATAACTCAGACTTCCAGAATTTATAGATTCTTTCAGAAACTATTTATTGAGTGCCTACTATGTGCCAGAAGCTAAGGATATAATAGTGACCCAAACAAGTCTCTACCCCATGGATGTTCAAACTGTGTGTGAGAGGCAGTTCAATATATAGTGAACCCATATATTAATATATATAATCATGTCAGCACTGAGAAGAGTAATAAATAAAGTATAGATAGAAAAAGACTAGAAAGTATTGCCCTATCTGAGGAGGTTATGTTTGGGAAAAGACCTGTGTAAGTGAGTGAGCTCAACAAAGACCTTAGGTAAAGAGTATTCTAGGTGGAAGAAGCAGCAAATTCAAAAGCCAATTATAAGAGCAGGTTTGGAGTGTTCCAAGAATAGCAAGATGGGCAATGTATGTCAAAGGAAATAAGAACAGTAGACAGTGCTAGGTTGCAGACAGAGGCAAAGGCCAGATAATGAATGGTCTTGTAGGCTGTAGTTTAGAGGTGGACTTTATTCTGTGTGTGATGAGACATCACTGGAGGAGTCTCAGCAGGGATGATGTGATCTGATGGATGTGTTTATAAGTTGTCTTTAGCAACAGTATAGAGAATTGGACTATAGTAGGAGCAAAACTGAAAGCAGAGAGAAAGAAGGGTAGTGAATTCATTTAGGAAGGAAACAATGAGTGGACAGAGTAGAAATGATAGATATGGTGAAAAGCTATTTGATCCAAGATATATTTTGAAGATAGAGCTGATAGAATTTAAGATAGATGGGATGTGGAGTGTGAGAAAAAGCAAAGAGTCAAGGATGGCGCTGAGGTCTGTGGCTTGAACAAATAGGAAAATGATGATGCCGTTTATGGAGATGAGAAAGACTTGGCAATGGCCATGTTTGAGGGTATGTGCTTGGAGTGCATCAAAGTTTCCATTTTGGGATTATGTTGATAGAGACAAATGGTATGATTCAGAAATTGTTCACACTTGACAATCTCAAATTTTGGCTGAGTCTTTTGAGAATGGATATAAATTGTCACAGAGTTTCCTAATAATCTATTCATTTGTACTATCACTTTAGAAAAGAATTTCCAAAATTTAAGGTTTAGGCTCAATGACCTAAGACCTAATTTTCTAAATGGCCATGGGAACAGATTGAGTTTTCGTCAGTGATTTCTCAAGGTCAGCTCAGAACTTAACAACATTATTGTCAGTGGGAAGTAACTTCCTCAGTGGTTGTTGGAAGCAGCCCAGCCCTAGGATTGAGAGTCAAACAGCTGTTTAAGATGCTATGTGAACACTAAACTATTCCTCCATAGCATCACAGACCAGCAAGCAGGCTGAAGTCTACTCTAGCCTGTGCCCTTGATCTCAGAAAATGTAACTTATTTTAAAAGACTTCCAGAGAAAGTAAATCTCAACAAGGAATTTGTTAAATATATTTTCTTCCAAAACACTCAAAAGTGTTTTCTCATTGAATAAATTTGATTTTAAAAAATTAATTTCTGGCTTGAATATACATAGTATTCATTTACTTTTCAACTTTAAATCAAGTTATTAATTTTATTTTATCTCATTAGCAAATCAATACTGTTGTCTATAATGTTGGCTGTCTGAAACAATGGCTAGATATATCTGATACTGCAATCCCTTGTCTTCGTTTTGATTCAGAAGTAGAAAGAAAATAAGATGAAACTGTTTTCATCTTATTTAAAAGTGATTATGTAGCTAAACCTATGAAAGCAAAGAGTAGAGAAAGTAGCCAGAGACTGAGAATGGAGAGTTGTTGCTAAGTTTCAATTAGGAAAGATAATAAGTTCCAGTACTGATTTGTGCACTCAAAAATTTGGTAAGAAGGTTAATTTCATAGTAAGTGTTCTTACCACACTGAAAAAAAAATTATGACCTTTTATTTGTAAACCAGGTGCCCATTTTTATAACTTCCCTAGTACTAGCTATCTCAAATATTAAGGGAAACCTCTGTGTTGCTGTTTTTTGTTCTGTTGCCTCTTCCTTCAACTTTCTTTCTTCCATGAATCTCTGTGAGTTTCCTTTAGATTCTTGGAGGCAATGTTCTTGCTACCCTGCCAGGAACACATTTCTGGGTCTTTGCCTTTTCCTAAGATCTTGGTTTTGAATTAATTAGGCATTGATTGTCCGTAAGTCAGGATTGAGTAGAATATTTCTTATATGTTTGGGACTCAATACGTAGGGTAACCATTTAAATAAAGGAAGTCATTATGGTGACAGAATGTATTTAGCAACTTTCTTATCAGACATAATGGATAGGAGACACCTGTCCAGGTGATGGGCACACTTATAACTTTGACTCAAATTATACAAAATCAAATTATATAAACAAATCTTTATACCCCATAATATTCTGAAATTTTAATAAAATAGGAGGCATAAAAAGGAGAAATTATATGGGAACTAGAATGATAACATAGGATGACAAAACAATTAAATATAGATCAAATTACAAAAGACTGAGTGCAGTGGTTCATGCCTATGATCCTAGCACTCTGGGAGGCCAAGTAGATTGCCTGAGCTCACAGGTTCAAGACCAGCCTGAACCCCATCTCTGAAAATAGCCAGGTGTTGTGGCAGGCACCTGTAGTCCCAGCTATTTGGAAGGCTGAAGCAAGAGAGTTGCTTGAGCCCAAGAGTTTGAAGTTGCTGTGAGCTGTGATGTCACAGCACTCTACCAAGGGCAACAAATTAAGACTCTGTCTCAATAAATAAATAAATAAACAAACAAACACTGATCAAATTACAGATATGTCTGGTCCTTGTTCTATGCCTGCTCAGTAACCATTTGTTGAATGAATGGAATGATTAGATTACTTTAAATTTCAGGGTCTGTCTGATGCTCTCCCATCTCCCAACTGATGATGCAGAATAGAGAAAAATCCACAATAGTCCAAACCATAGATCTTCTGAGTGTTTGGACAGGAACATCTCCTTTAAGAAATCACTAGGTTGAAAAAGACAGAGGTAACAGGGCAACCTATTGAAGAAATTCCACCTAGTAGCTCAATGGTGACACTCAGCTTCAGGTCTGAAACATAAGAGTAAGTCCAATAGAAGATCTCTCCATTTTTCCCAATCAGCAGCATTATTTTTGTCTATAGTGATTCGTGGGACCAGCTTTCACCTGCAAATCTGTTTTGCATCTAAATCAACCCGGCCTACATACAACACTCTGGTTTTCTAACTGGGTACTCTGTATTTTATTCAACAGTATTTATTGAGGGTCTACTATGTACCAAGCTTTAGTTACAATTTTTATCATTAGTAATGATGCTTAACAGTCTCAAACTGCCACCATAGAATAGGCCTATGGCAAATGAATGATCTAAATATGTTAATTACAGAATATTAGAACCAGACGCTTAGGAAATGCCCACATTTTACACATGAACAAGCAAAGGTGGAGGGAAATTTTATGACCTTTTCTAGATCACTGTGGCCCTCAGGCTCCTTCCAGTCATGACAGTAGTCTTTTCACCATTTTAGTTTGCCTCTCAGGATAGTTCTGGAAAGTTCTACCTACAAATAGGGAAATATGTGTAGTTGTTCTATTATATTTTGTTCTGAATGACTTTGCCACTCAGTGGGAATATAGGTAAAATTCAGCTCCAGGCATACTGTACATGATCAAAAGAAATCTGTGTTTTGAAAAAAAGGGGCTTTTCTTACATCCCTCGGAATAAGATCCGGCATCTTCTGTCTCTGGGTGAAATCAAGATAGCTTTTCTCCCTGTAATGTGAGCACCTGTGGCCAAAGCTCTCCCCCTGTCCCTCTCTTTTCTGAGGTATATCCAGCAAATCAATATCTCACTTTTCATCCCTTCAATACATACACCATGCTCCTTCCATTTCTGGCATTATTGGGCCTCTTTGATAATATTTAAGAAGAAAGCAAGATGGGCAGAAAAAAATCATCAATGACTTGATTCTTCTCTATTTATTTTGGGTATTTTTTTAGGTTTCTAACTTGCTTTATGGCCATTAGGATTTTCCACTTATGTGGCTTCCAAATTATTATTAATCTAATTCTGGGAGCCTTATTTCATGCCGTCACTCACTTTTAGCCTGGCTTTAAAATGTCAAGAGTTGAATTGCAAGTGTCTAGTTAACTGGTGGCCTTAGTTAAACCCTAACTTATTTGAACCTTAATTTGCTTTGGTGAAATGTAACATAAAAGCACACACCATAAATATACCTATTCAAACAAACTAAGGACAAAGTTCAAGTCCCTGCATCTTCCCTACCTCTTACACAATAGGTTCAAAATGAATATTTGGGGGGGTTTTATTTCTTTTTTTTATTAAGTCATATACACATAGATCATGAATACATTTATGCATATGTGGAATATGTGTTGGGTTTTTTTATACAATCTGACATGGTTACATCAAACCAATCAACATAGTTTTCACCTCATTTACTTGATTATTGTGTTAAGACATTTATGTTCGAATATGGGGAGGAGGAGGGAAAGGGGAGAGGGGAACGGGTGGAGGGAGGAAGATTGGAGGGATCACTTCTGAGGTTTATCTTACAGGGTACAAGTGATTATCTTTCTAAGAGTAAAATGTGAACATTTAAACAATAACTGAGAAAATGACATGAATGCTGTGTTAACCAGTTTGATGGAAATATTTCCGATTGTGTGTGAAAACCCCACACTGTACCCCAGAAGTGCATTAATGTACATAGTTACCATTCAATAAAAAAAAAAGAATAAATAGATAAAAAAAAAAAAGACATTTATGTTCTACACTTGACAGATTTGACTTGTACCCTTGCAATATGCTCCATAGGTGTGGTACCACTGTTTATTCTCCCTCTATCAAACCTCCCCTCTCCCCTCCCTTCCCACTCCATTTCTCTCCTTCATCCTGGGCTCTAGTTGTATTCTCTTTCATAAGAAAGTGCGAGTAAATATAAGGTGGTTTCATAGAAGTACTGAGTACATTGGATACATTTTCCTCCATTTTTGAGATACTTTACTCAGGAGAATATGTTCCAGGTTTCTCCATGTAAACATAAAAGAGGTAAAATCTCCATCTTTTTTAAGGCTGCATAGTATTCCATGGTATACATATATCACAATTTATTAATCCATTCATGGGTCAATGGGCACTTGGGCTTCTTCCATGACTTGGCTATTACGAATTGAGCTGCAATGAATAATCTGGTGCAAATATCTTTTTTGCAAAGTGATTTTTGGGGCTTTTGGATATACTCCTAGTAGAGGAATTGCAGAATCCAATGGCAGGTCAATTTTTAGATCCCTGAGTGGTTTCCAAACTTCTTTCCAAAAGGAACGTAGTAGTTTGCATTCCCACCAGCAGTGGAGAAGTGTTTCCTTTTCTCCAC
>CAUYQV010117553.1:0-19307 GCA_963574575.1 Galagoides demidoff
TGGTCCCAGCTACTTGGGAGGCGGAGGCAGGAGACTCGCTTGAGCCCAGGAGTTGGAGGTTGCTATGAGCTGTGATGCCATGGCACTCTACCCAGGGGGATAGCTTGAGGCTCCGTCTCAAAAAAAATAAAAAAAAAAGAAGTGAAGTTGCCATAGAGAAATTCACACTATGCAATGAGATAGTGATTGAGTCTTGGAGTCTTAGGGTGGGAGCGTGGCTTGCCATGGCAGAGGAGACTTGACTGAGAAAGGGTGATCAGGAAATGTTAATGGGAAGGATGAGATGGTCTAGTCTTGAGTAGCTCTGGGGACAGGCACTCCGGCAGATGAAACAGGATATGCACCTGTATTTTGATTGCCAGCATCTAAGTAAGATTCTTATTCACACGATTATAAATAATGTCAAAACCTCATTTTCTAAGTTGGGTTAATCAGCTCTCAGGTGTGATCATAACTCTGCCCATAGGCAATTCTTCAGGGCTGGTTTCAAACAGTCATCTTGTTAGAATTCCGTGATGCTGTCTGTATCATGTACCTCTGAAGATCAAGTTAGCTCTGCTCCTGTACAGAAAACAGCTCCATTGTGGCAAATCTCATGCTTATCCCATCCAGTGCCTTTCTCTCCCAGACAACCCTGTGAAATTCTGGCTCCCTGATTTCTTTTTCTTATGTTTCAAGATGACCACCCTTCTCTGTTCTTGTGTTCCTCTAAATCAGTGGTTCTCAACCTTCCTAATGCCGTGGCCCTTTAATACAGTTCCTGTGGGCCACGACCCATAGGCTGAGAACTGCTACTCTAAATAGAATCAGAGGCCATTGGTTAGATTCCTACTCCCCTTCCCAATAATAGTTTAATCCTGCCTTCTTGATATCACAGCCAAGATATCTTAATAAGTGTTTGAGGCATTCCCAAGCTCTTTGTCCCAGTTACTGTAGAAAAGCTTGATTCCCTCCTACATATGGTTGATTCACACACGCAGTGTGGCTAATAGTTTAAATCTCAGAAATCAACTTTCTTTTTCTTTTCTTTCCTCTTCTTTCCCCTTTTCTCCTTTCTTTTCTCTTCTTTTCCTTTCCTTTCTTTTCTTTTGTTTTTATGTTCCCCATGTGAATCACTGCCTTGAACAAAATGTGGTTCTTATGCTGTGTGCTATTGACTAAAATTTTGGTGAGATTAAAGAGCACAAGATAAACCCAATGATTGTTTCATTACTGTGCACGTATGGAGCTTGCATGCTTTCTACCTGTTTTCAAGTTCAGCAACAAGACCTATTGCTATTTTTGCCATTGAGAAATTCAGTGAAGAACTACTGACATTTGAAGGTCTCACTCGAAGTGGGTCAGCTCACCAGCACTGGTTTTCAACCGAGTCAGAAGTCTTTTTTTAAGAATAGTCTCCGTTATCCAGATTTGCTGTTAAACATTTGCTTGGACTTATTGCTATTTGCAAATATCTACACATTTAGTTTATTGGGACTGTGTGTCAAAAGCGCATCAGTTTAAAGCTGGTAGAAAAGACTGATTCCAAGTTCTTGTTACCAGTAATCCTGTCTTTACATTTATTGTTAAGCTAACAGGTAACATCTAAGGATGTGGGTAAAAAACACACAGTGTGGACAACACTAAATACTGATCATTTTCATTTTATCAAATGCTTATTATGTTTCAGACACAATGCTTAGCTCTCTTTCATCTATTACCTCATTTAGGTTTCACAATAATCTTGTGAAAAACATATCTTTGTCCCCATTTCACAGAAGGGAATGGGAGGCTCAGATTGATAACAGAGATTTCAGATTCTCACAGTTTCCAAGTGGCAGAGCTGGGATTCAAAACCAGGATTGGCAATCTGTAGGTTATAAACCAGTGTAGGCAACCTAAATAGTTTCTGAAAGAATACTGGGTGAAAGGTCAATAAAAATAGATCCATCCTAGAATAAATACAAGAAAAGCTAGAAAACATTCCCTTTTTTTTGGCACTGGCAGGTTAAATAGTTTATGGAATAATTACAAGGAAGAGGTAAATTAATTAATAAAATGGATCTATACTAGAAGAAATAATAGAAATGTTAGAAATGTTCTCTTTTTCTGTTCCTATTTTTAAAAAAACATGAAAAAGAGGGAAATATCAGGGCGTGGAGTACTTAGCGTTGCAGAGGGAGAGCTGGGGAAGAAATGGCCAGGGAAGACTTTGAGACCATCCAGAGAAGAAAACAATAACCCATTGTGCTTATGCTAAGAAAACACACAGGGACACATCTTTCACTTTTCCAAATGGCCCTGGCACACTATGGCTTACATTACCACCAGAATGATTTAAGAGCAGCCTACGCTTCGAAGTTATTTTGGTGGCAACTCCACAATCTGCTCAGTGTCCAATAAGGCTCTCCCCAGTCACCGAATAAACAATTCCAAGATATAGCTGTGAGGGTTAATTTTATGTCACCGGCAATTTATTTTAACCTGCTTTTATTTCCTGGGTGCTTTCCAAGTTTTGCCTGTTAACTGCGAAGGGACAAATGTTTCCCATCAGACCAAGAGGAGAAGAGATGAGGCATAAACAGAATCCAGACTAAAAATACAAAAGCCATCCCTTGAGATAAAATATTTATAATTCATGCACTCAGAAAAAAAACACCCACACCCTTCTTCCTAGTGAATTTGTTCTGATCATTATTAAAGATCTTAAAAAATAAGTATCTGACTCTGTTTAGGCTGTTCTTTTTTTTTGCCCATCTTTTTCATGGAGGTCATTATTACAGCAACCAACCAGGGACAGGTATAATCTGTCGGTAGTTTGTCTCAGTGTCATTGTCTATCTTTTAATGCATGTATGTATTCACTTACTTATGTATTTATTTTGGCCCAGGAGTACTGCATAGATTGGCTACAGAGACTCATTCAGGCATCCTAACCTACCTGTGTGCCCAGAAGTGTGTGGAATCAAAATACCACTGGGAAACCACAAACCAGAGAAGTACAAAAACTGGTGGATAAATGCTCCCCCTTCTGTCAAACTGGAGGGCAATTGTGAAGTACATTTATTTTATTTGCTTCTTTGAAGTGACCCTACTGGTATCCAGCCCCAGTTGCTCTTACTCAGAGTCGACTTGATAGCACATTCTTGAATTGAGTTTCCCTTAACCCACATCCCTGCTTCTCCTCTCTGAGTTCACCTCCCAAATCAAACCACTTGTACCCCAGAGCCTGCCTCAAGCTTTCCTGTATCGGAAAACCTAGGCTAAGAAACTGTTATTATCATATTTTCTCATTGGAGCACCCCATCTGTTTAGTTTCTCTTAAAATTGTCAGACAGTGCATAATTTAAGTAATGTCTTCAAGGTTACTTTTATTGGAAATATGTTCAAAATACTTGCTACCCTTTACATGAATTAATATTTTTCAGGGTATGATAAAATCAGACTCTGCAGTTATTTGTCTAGCAAAAATAGCATGAAATTTTGGCCTGTATATAGTTTAATATTTTATGTATCTATTATTTTGTGGATTGGGAAATTCCTTAGTAGTGTGTGCAAAACAGTTACCCCTGCTCAGGGCTTAGTTTACTTCTGAAATATTTGTAAAATGTGATACTTTAAATATTAACCAAACATATTTAAATTTCTTGATTTGCCAGGTGGTATCTCCTGAAATAGAGTATAAGAAAAACTCATCAGAATATCTGAATACATATATCGTGTCACCTCTTCCAAAATATGTCCAAGAAGATCAGAGAGGGTACCCTATTTTATCTCAAACTTTATTTTTTAAAAGAATCTTACAAGGAGTAGGTTAAAATTGTGAATCTACCAGCCATACCCCCTCCCCCAAGATTCCATGTTAGGGGGCTAAAGATGAGTCCAGGAACAGGCAGCTTAAATCAACTTTCAGTAAATTCAGAAGCACATGACCTTTGGGGAACACTTTAGGAATTCCGTTGGTAGAATCTTCAAATTTCGGAAATGGAAGTTCTTCTTGCAGACAACTATTCATTTTGCAGATTAAAAAGATGATCAACAGCACCTTTTAATTGCTTTATTGTTGATAACCATATCTCTTGGGCCAGGACCAAGGGGGTGGGGGAAGAATCACTCTATGTATTCAGAGATTAGGGAATTTAATGCAAGACATTGGTCACAGAAGTAATGAAAGCTCACAGAAACCAAGGAGGGAGCAATGAGGCAACTCAGGAACCTAGCAACTCTGGGAGGTCATGGCTGTGCTGAGATGATCCTGAAAAGGAGGGAAGACATGGTGTTCCTGTATCACTGCACTGAGTTCATCCTCCAGTAGAGGTTACCACAGAGGGCATGTACATTAGGAAGCTGTGCAGTGGAGGGGACACCATTGGATGGGAGACCCATCTAAGCCATTGAAAAAGAGAGAATAATGTCCGGGAATTTCTTTCCTTCCGCTTGTCAGTGCCTTTCATTGGATGATCCCATCCGGAAGTCAAGTGACAGGGGGCCTATGAGATATAGCCCATAGATGTCATCTCCTCCCAACCATCCCTGGTCAAAGGCAGAGCAGAGGAAAGGTGAAGAATGGTACATAACACGCAAATCTAAAATGTGATACATAGCCCTATACAAATTTATGCTAGAATTATGGGAGACTTTTTTCCCTACATTGCACTGGGTGTCCTTGAAAACCAAATCTCTTTGGACTCTGCAGCTTTACCAGTAATCACTTGATTTGACCTAAACAGGCCATACTTAGCTGGCTTTACATGGGACTGAAATAGTTTGTACTATTAACAATGAGTACTATGGGTATATTTTGTAGGATGTAAAATAACTTCATGCTATAATGATACATTGAGTAAAGTCTTCTTAAAGGGAAGTCCCCACAAAGTTTATCTAATTCTAATACAGTAATTCAAAGACACCCACCAAATTTAAGAATAAAAGTGTGTGAGGGTAAACAAAATTTGGAAACATTAGGTTAAAAAATGAAGCAAATTTTTATTTTAATAGGCTAATATGGATTAAAATCATCAAGAAGGATATACAATATACAATATTTTCAAACTCATGTAACCATTTATTCTCTAGATATTTATTGATTATCTATTTTATACCTAAAATCTTTTGAGGTACTGGGATACAATAATAAACACAGTAGACAAAATCTTTGACCTTGTGGAGAACAGTCTAGTGGAAAAAGTTGAAAAATCAAGCAAGTGAACACATCATAATAATATTTTTGATATGCTCTTCCTTAAATTAATATTCAGCGATTATACATTGAGTAACACTATGATGCATTCCATTCTATCATTAAACTCTTGCCAGATTTCAGTCTCCTCTTCTATCTAGAATTAGCTTTGTATTTCCATTCTAACGATGGTTAAATGTGTTCAGTCTGGAGTCAGGTCACCCCTCTTCAATCCTGACCTTCCCTGGGAACATAATCAGTGTGCCTCATTCACTCACTCATTCCACACGTGTCCATCATGCCAGTCCAGGTGGTAGAAACTGTCTGTGAACAAATGAAGAACCTGCCCTCAGGAAACTTACGTTTAAGAGTCAGTTTCTTCATTGGGAAATGAAGATATTAATAACATCTGCCTCATCAGATTGTCATGAGAGTTAAATGACTTAATTCATATGAAGCTGTTAGGACAACTTCTGGCACATCCTAAGAGCTTAATAAACGTTAACCTTTACCCATCATGTTATCCCCCTGTCTAAAGTCCTTCCTTAGATGAGTCGCTTTTGCCTTTCGGGCAAATTCCCAACTGCTTACCACAGTAGATAGGCGCTTTTCAAGATCTGATTCCTGATTTTGCGCCCTCCCTCATGGCTGCATGCTCCTTCACCTCTAGTTAGAATTATTCATGGTTCCTACACCTGTGATATATTCACACCTCATACCTTGCTACATCCCCTTGTCCTCTCTGTGCTTAGTCATCTCCTTTGTGAGTGCTTTCTCTCTCTTCAGGAGTTAGCTTAAATTACCCTCTCTGTGAAGACTATTGTGCTGGGTCCTCTGTGCAAGTCCACGACCCCAGCTGGTTGCACTGACCCTTTTGGCCATAGAGCATTTATATCTGACTCTATTAGAGCTTCTCATATGTATTTTATTGAACTCTCTTGCATTTCCCACTGTGCCACACTATACTACAGTGGCTAAGAAGGGTGCATTAAAATTGGCACAATTGCCCTATGAAACAAATGTCTTAGACCCCAGGAGCAGAAACAAAGGTTGAAGGAGGTAAAACTGCAGGTGGAGAGGAACTTCCAAATTCACACACATAGGCAAGGATAAAGATGCTTTAAAATATATGACAAGCATTTGTGCTAAAAAATATAAATGAGGATTGTCAGTGGATCCAAAATTGTGAGCTGTTTTGTAATAGTGGAAAGTAGAAGAGGGTGAATGGGAAGACAACCAAAGCAGAAAAATCCTCAGCTCCAGGCAAAGGCTGCTGCAGAGAGAAAAGCCACTCTTCCCAACAAGAGTGCTGAGGAAAAAAAAACAGGGCTCAACCAGTACACATAGAGGGTGTGAGCTGGAGGCAATCATCCAGGTTCAGAGTTAAAGGATGTTTCCAGATCACTAGATAAGGCAGCCATTCTCCATCACCGACATACAGAGAGTAGCTGCCTGCAGCATTAGGTAGGTCATTAAATAGAATCCTGTAAACTCTTTTCTAAATAAATATAGCTACCATCTTAGGACTCCTAGCATAGGTGTTGAGATCTCAGAGAAAAACTTAAAGAGCTTGAGATAATTGAAGTCCTTAAAAGGGGATCTGGATGAATTTAAAATAAGATCTCAGTGCCCAGGAGAGATAATGCATTAAATGTTCCCACCTGAGAGTCAATTTTTGCTACTCAGGCAGTTTTCTTTCTTCCACACTGTCTGCCTTCTCTCTTGTTAACCAAAAAAAATGATGAGAAAATTTGGAACGGAGAGCTTTATTTCTCATAAAGGATTGAGGCCTATGGGTGGCCATTCCAACAGGCTGAGAAGCAGAGCCCAGGCTATTAACATGTTCCTTGGAAGGACAATGGGAACAGGAGTTTATGTAGAGCAGGGTGGCCACATATACATATTTAACAGGCTATAGGAGTCATGAATATAGAGAAACATGCACATACACAGGCACAAAAGAGCTTTATGCACCCTCCTGGGGTCTATGTTAGAACATGGAGGACATCTGATGACAAAAGGTGAAGTGAGGACATGAAAACCCTCTCCATGCTCACTCTATAGACTGGTGAAAACCAGTTGGTGATAAGCCGCCTCATATCAGGAAGGAATGCTGATTAGTCACAGCATTGAAACTGCAAATGCAGAGGAGTAGATCATGATATTGTTTTCTGCTTAGCCCTTAAAGAAAAAGAGATTGATGATGACCATTGGGCAAGGGAAGGGTTGCTGGAAACTTTTATAAGGAATTTTCAGGCTGGACTTCTCAAAAGCCTTCCATGAGCCCAGGTTTCATCTGTGCCACTAGGTACCTGTATGTATTAGGTAAATTCCTCTTTTCTTGAGGTCCCCGAGCACATTTCCATTCCTGGACCTGTCGGCAAGAGACCTTTGTCACTTACCACAGATCAGGAAAGATTATTGATGGGTATCTGGCTAGTTTTCCAAAGGGCTTTTTTATTGGCCTTATAAAGTCAACCTTAATTCCTTAATGCAGTAAATCCTATTCCAGCCAAAGCCTTGGTCAGGTTAGGCCCACAACCAACCCGGCCACATGGGATTCTGCCTCAGTTTCACATAAGTATGCCTGCACAAAGTGTTTTCACTGCTCTCTCTCACATGGTTTTTTTGGCCAGGGGCATACAGGTGTTTTGCCTATACAAAAGTAAAGCTGCAAAAGCTGCAAAGGTGTTTTTTGGTGGGGAGAAATTTTCATCTGTAGAGAATCTCCATTAATGCATCCAGATCTTTCCTCATCCACTCCAGGAAAGATTAACTGAGAGTCTGATACATTTAAAGGTCTGAAAAGACACAATTGTCATCTATACTGTCTGAGAGCCACAACTTTTGCTAGCCAAGGCTGTGCCTTTTGTAATAACTGAGCCCCCAGCTCCTAACCCCCCAAGACCAGTAAGAAATACAACAAACCCCTTATACTTGTAAAAGGAATTTCTCCTAAGCCTCTTAGCCTCAGCCCCCACAAGGGAGAAGTTAAATTCTGGGAAGGAGCTTGAAGATAACAAAAGGGTGAAAAGGAGGAGTGGATTCCAAATAAAGCCCCGGGTGGAAAAGGCCCAAGTTGTTTTCGGAAACTTACCCAATACTTGTTTGTACCCCTCATTTGATGATTTGTGCCTGAATTGTGTAACCCCTTATCATATACCCCATCTTATGATCATGAAGTAATGTACTTGTAATGTATCTTGTGATTATGAACCAATATGTACCCCCAACTTGCGATCCCCTGCCTTAACTGCTATGATTGGCTTCTGTATTGCGCTAACTTGCTGATCATGCAGAATAACAGTATAAAAAGATTTCTCACCCGCTATTCAGGGCTGCATACCTCTAAGAAGGTATCAGCCCCTGCAGGTGTAAGAAATTTTATCAATTATTTCATCAAAGTGGGGTCTACCTTTCTATCTCCACAGCCCGCCAGGTGTTTTTGCTGCTGCTGCCTATCCTGCTTAGGCAGGGGCCTAAGGGGCCTGTAGTCCAGCCCTCCAACAGTCTGAGGGAAAGGGAACTGGCCCCCTGTTTTAAAAGTTTGAGGACCCCTGGTCTTGCCACTAAAACCTGCCTTGCCACAATCCAAGCCCTCATTCTTTATAAATTTCTGTATCTCACTGGGAGGTTGAATTGTCATTCTGAAGGCTCCTGTGTATACATGTTCAATAAATTTGTGTGTTCTTTTCTCTTGTTAATCAAGAATCCACTGATTAAGAACCATGAGGCAGGCTTACATAGTGGGTGGGACAGGGAATAACATAGGTATTAAAGGTGAGAGAAAGGGCGTTATCGAGTGTAAGTCTAGGGTTTCTGTTTTGAGTAACAGGGCGAATACTGGAGTTACACACCAAGACAGGGAAGACAAGGTGTTAAAAAATAAAAAGAAATTAATAAAACTTCTGATAAAGGGGAAATAAAGAATTCTATTGAATTCTGTTAAGACATTTGAGAGCCATACACATGTGGATAGTCCATACAAGGCAGTCAGACATATCCAGTGAAAGTTCAGAGGATAATTCAGAATTGTGTACAGATGACAGGGTGGAATATAGGGACCAGCTCAAAGAGAACTTCCCTTCCAGGAAGGAATGAGTGCCTTAACGTCTCTCCTAGGAAGGAAGGAATGGGCAGACCCCTACCCCTGCAAACTGTCCTATTGCCATCCACTTTAACCCACATGCTGACTTCCTTTTCAAACTCAGAGGCTCACTCTCAAGGGAGTGGAGCAAATGCCACGATGCCCACACAAAACCTGAACTCCGATTCCTTTCATTCATGTCTCAGAATAATCTCTCATTTCTGGTCCTTAACTTCTCAAATTAGGTGTTTTGTTTTGTTTTGTTTTAGTCATTAAATAAAGTACTTAGATTTGTGGGAATAGATGAGATCACCTAGAGAAAACAATAACAATAGTAATAATTCTACTACTTATACAACATGGCCTAGACATTAGGACAGCATTCTACACTTCAAACATTACACCTCAAACATTACATGCACTTAATTTTCAACATAATTTTAAAAAATGATCATCATAATCACCATTTTGCAAATGAGAAAATGCAGGTGGGTGTCAGAAGCCCTGTGGTTGCCCCAACATCAGGGCTAGGAAGCAGTTACTGACTGAGGATTCGGAAGCCAGATAAAGTCTGAGCTCTTAACCTGAAGAACTGGTTAAATTACTATAAATATCAGTGTATCCCTAGAAATGTATATTCCTGAGGTTGTTGTGAATGAAGCCCTGGCCTTAGGCAGCCCGGGTTTGGTAAATTGGGATGGGGCTGGTGAGGAGGAAGGCAAGGCCAGCAGTTAAGTCTTAGAAAGCACAGGCTCAGGGACCCAGAGGGGTAGATCAGAGGCTCAGAAAGTGGAGCCTGTGCTCCAGAAGCAGGCATCACCAGCCCTTTGTCCTTGACTTACACAATTTGACCAAGGCCCTTCC
Organism: Galagoides demidoff; assembly: GCA_963574575.1. Classification (NCBI taxonomy): domain Eukaryota; kingdom Metazoa; phylum Chordata; class Mammalia; order Primates; family Galagidae; genus Galagoides; species Galagoides demidoff. The sequence goes on from CAUYQV010117553.1 coordinate 10,109, forward strand.
TGGAAAGATAATTTATGATGCAGGAGGGAGGGGACACCTTTTGTTAAGCCTGCAAGATGGGGACAATGATTTGTATTTTCCTGAGCAGTTCTGGGTGTTTCCAAAGCCCTGGACAGTTTCAAGCAGCTTTGGGGTTTCTTTGCTCCTAATGCTGACTTCATTTCAGAGATGAACTTCTGTTTTATGAATTTACTATAGGAAATAAAGATGTTAGAGAAATGATAGAATAGTCCACAGGGGTGGGGAGTGGGGGCGGATGCCCTGGGAATCAGATAAAGTAGTCTGGAAGTTTTCAAAAGTTGCGTTTTACTTGTTAGGAGGTTTACTTATTTATTCATATATTTCCTTGACCTCTTTGCTGGGCATGTCTTCCCCCACCTCCCTGCAATGTAGAGAATTAGCATATGATTTACTTCCCCTCTGAGAGTTCCTCATCCGTGAACCACTGTGATTGGCAGTGGACATTGCTCTGAAAACCTGGCAGAAATATTTGAAAAGGCATCAGGGACTGAATCCACTTAGCACTGTGCCTGTCACTTCATCTATTTTTACCGTGCCCCCGCTAGATTGGCAGGGAGGACTTCATGCTAAAGTCGTAACTTTGCAGTTTCTCAAGAAACCTGCCTCAACCTGCCCCCGTTGGCAGTTTATCTGTGTCATTTTCCCTTCCCTTCTAACTATAAAATCTGTGGGAGATGAGGGAAGGGCTTAAGGCCATCGAAGAGTCCAGATTGAGGGACTTTTTAAAAAGCAGCGCAGCTTGTTTGCACACCAGTGCTTCTCTTCCAAGCTGTGGAAGCAATTGGTGTGCACGTAATTGCCTTCCTGCATCATCCATCCAAAAAGCCTGGTTCTTATTTTGAGAGACAAAGAAATCATGTGTCTTTCCAGGAAGCATAATGGAGATGGGAGAAAATTGGAGGCTCCCTGGAGGCCTGGTGGAAAGTTGATCTGAAAATTGTGATCAAATATTTTGCCCCATCATTCGTTAAAAGGGTTAATGGGGAAGGCCATGTGTGGAACACCTTAGGTTTCTTTTCTTTATCTGATGCTCAGAAGCACATGAGTTAGACTTCTCTTAATATCCATTACCTCTGCCAAATAAGAGCATGGACGGTTTGCCATTGCTTTTGTTTTAGTAGTATTTATGAAAAATTCTTCAGTTAGTGATGTAAATAATTAACTCTCTTGTGCTCTTTGGTCAGCTTTTCTTGGCTTATGGACATATCATAAAGACAGATGGATTCATCTCTGGAATCCGGACCACCAAGTGGCCACTCTCTCCGCCACCCCCTCAACTGCCCTCTTTTGAAGCAATGTTCTTTTCTAGTCCTCTGTCACCTTCCCTTTCATGCATTCATTCAACAAACACTTGTAATCCACTTGGGGGGTGCCAGGTACTACATTAGGATGGGAATAAAGAAGGCCTGGCAGATCCTGTTCTTGGCCCAGGAAGCCCACTCATCCTCTTGAGAAAATGTGGGAAAACCAAAGCCTTCCAATGACTAAGAAGCCCATAGGTATTTAATCACTAGGATTATTTGGAGACTACAGAAGATAAACATGATGGATTATTTCCCCCTGGAAATAAATCCCATATAGCTTTGCATAAAATTTCAGGACCTCTGTGGACACCCTAACTTCTTCCTAGTGAAAGAATTCACATTAAAACAGATGCCTGCCTGTAGAAAGCTCTGAGTGGGATTTTATGAAGTGAACCACCTGTAAGGAAGGTGTCCTGTTAGGAGAACTTCCAGGAACGTCTGTGCTGTGAATAATGGACATGTCTACTTTCTCTTGTGCTCAGCATGCTCTGATGCCATCACTTTGACCCCAAAGCAGGAGTCCTTTCTCACTCCCATTTACAGCAGCTGCGAGTTGTCTCAGGGCCTCTTAAAGCTTAGGAGACACTTGGGATAAAATGCAAAGCACAGAAAGTAATTGTTCGCACATGCACACACACACCAGGAGTGATGGAATAATTATAAAATGAGACCTCCGGGTCTGCCTTCCTCTTGCTTCTCTTGCCCTTCACAACACAGGAACCCTAGGTACAAGATAAGGAGAAGGTGATCAGAATTTGAAAGCACATGAAGGATATAATCCAGATGTTATAGAGGAGCAAGCTCATACCCCACACAGTGAGTTCAGGTTGAAGCCCAATGATTCAAGGACACGAGCAGCCCATATGTGCACCTTAGGGGCTGGGTTTATACCAACCTTGTCAACTTCTTGGGGGTTGATGCCCCAGACCCTGCGCTGGAAAGAAGTAGAGGGGATTGGAAGCTAAAAAATAGGCTTGATGCACTTAGGTTGGAATCTGGGAAAAGCTGTTCCATCCACGAAACCTCCATTCTCCAAACAGCCATATGTCCTGCAATTAAGCCATCTGCCCAGGCTTAAGTGAATGTTGAGTCCCCTGCATGGAACTGGAATTCCAACAACATGGAGAAAACTTGGAGCCAAGAAACTAATGCAAAAAACTGGTTTAAAAATGAGGATAACCCCAAAAGAGGCAAGCTCTCGAAACTAACTCCCCAAAATCTGCTTATAAAAAGCAATACACATAATGGATTGTCTTAGAAGTCAACAAAGCAGTAAGCAAAGCACAGAGGCAAACTGTGTTATGAGAGAAAGAGGGATCACTCCACATGGCCATATAAAAGGCACTGAAAAGTAAGTCTGTTAAGATGTTCAGAGATGCAGAAATGGAGACTTTACACCACACCTGAGGACACAAGAAGAGTAGGATAATAAAATGAAATGCAAGTTTGAAAATGTGCCAAAAAGATTTTTGGGCTGGGCTTAGTGGCTTACACCTGTAATCCCAACTCTCTGGGAGCCTAAGGCAGATGGATCACTTGATCTCAGGAGTTCAAAACCTGCCTGAGCAAGAGTGAGACCCTGTCTCTATTAAAAATAGAAAAATTAGCTAGGCATTGTGGTACACACCTACTGTTCCAGCTACTCAGGAGGAGGAGGCAAGAGGATTGCTTGAGCCCAAGAGTTTGAAGTTGCTGTGAGCTGTGGTGCCATGGCACTCTACTGTGGGTGACTGGGTGAGACTCTGTCTCAAAAAAAATAAAATAAATTGCAAATAGATTTTGGTTAACTGTGGTAAATATCACCACGTGTCCATGTCTTTTCTATACAGAAAGCCAACTAAAGGGACAAAGAGAATGATGACAAGATGACCACAGTGAAACCTAAGTGCTTAAAAAAAAAAAAAAAAAAGTACAAAAAGAAACAAGCCAATGACTGACATAGAATGCTGAAGGGCCAGGGCTAAGAAAGGCCACGTACCTCTGAGAGCAGAGTGAGGAATAAATCTGAAAGCAGACTGAGACCCTGTAAGTAAGAGCTAGATCCCAGCTCTCCTCCTTCCTTCAACCACAGCAAAAGGTAAAGATTATTCTCAGAAAACAGTGAACCTTTCTAAGCTCTGACCCCCCATGCTGCACAGGTGAAGTGAGTAAACAATTACACATTGACCAATCAATCCCTTTATCTTCCTTTCCCACCTACTTCCAAAGTAGAAGTTCAATACTCTCAAGGGAAGATGCTGATAAATTTCAAACTGGCTAAACAGGATGATCCAAGCAAAAAAAGCTACAGATATTAGCATTCAGGCATCCCTCCAAATAGCTCTGGATCCCTGCTCAATTTACCTTCAATAAATAAGGTTTACCAGTTCACAAATCCTACCATGCATATAGCAGCTTATTTTCATTTTAATGTCCCTTCTTATTAAGGAATGAAGAGCAGATCACTTGTTATTTGTAGAAATCTCTGCAACAAATCAAAAGGCTAAAGGAAACAGACAAAAAAAAAAAAGAACTCAGAGTAAACAAAGCTAGGGATAGCTTGAAAAAATTAAATGTATACCCACACATATGATCATAGAAATAAGAGAAGATACGGCTTCTATGAATCAAAAGTGATTCTTCAAGGAATTCTCAGAAAACAAGAAAGAATAAATGCAAATTAAAATTATAAGATGTTTAAAATTCATAACATGGCTAAGAAAAAGGTGTTTGCAGAATAAAGTATTTGCAGAAAGAGAGAACATATAAAATAGAAGAGGAGAAATTATCAAAGAAATAATAAAAGAAAATTCACTAGATCTGAAACACTGTTTGCCTTTTCAGTTTGAAAGCACCCACTACATATCCAGAATAAGGAAGAGGCTGGCATGCTCATGCATGCTCCTCCATCCCCATAAACTTCATCTTAAAATTTTTTTTCATTAAATCATAGCTGTGTCCATTAATGCAATCATGGGGTACGATGTGCTGGTTTTACACACAATCTGAAATGCTTTCATCAAACTGGTCAGTTTCATCTTAAAATTTTAACTTCAGAGATGTAACTGCTGGGGAATTAAAATAGTATGCAATTACTGAAGAGCAATTTTTTTTTTGTTGTTATTGTTGTTATTTTTTGAGACAGAGTCTTACTCCATCCTCCTGGGTAGAGTCTGTGGGGTCATAACTCACAACAACCTCAAACTCTTGGGCTCAGGCTGTCGTTAGCCTCCTGAGTAGCTGGGACTACAAGTACCCACCATGATGTCTGGCTAGTTTTTCTATTTATAGTCGAGACTGGGTCTGGCTCTTGCTCAGGCTGGTCTTGAACTCCTGAGCTCAAGCAGTCAACCCATCCTGGCCTCCCAGAGTGCAAGGATTACAGGTGTAAGCCACCACACCAGGCCTCAAGAGCAATTCTTTTTTAAAAAAATATTTTATTTTATTTTATTTGAGACAGAGTTTCACTTTGTCACCTTTGGTGAAGTGCCTTGGCATCATACCTCACAGCAACCTCAGACTCTCGGGCTCAAGTGAATTTCTTGCTTCAGCCTTCCAAGTACCGGAGACTACAGGTGCCCACCACGATGCCTAGCTATTTTTAGCAATGCAGTCTCACTCTTGCTCATGCTAGTTTCCAACTCCTGAGCTCAGGCAGTCCACCTGCCTTGGCCTTCCAGAGTGCTAGGATTAAAGGTGTGAGCCACTGGACTTAGTCCTTCAAGAGCAATTCTTAAGGCTAGAACACATTGAAGTAATGCCTTAAATCAGTGGTTCTCCACCTTTCTAATGCTGTGACCCTTTATATAGTTCCTCATGTTGTGGTGACCCTCAACCATAAAATTATTTTTATTGCTACTTCGTAACTGTAATTTTTCTACTATTATGAATCATAATGTAAATATCTGATATGCAGGACGTATGTAGGCAACCCCTGTGAAAGGGTCATTTGACCCCCAAAGGGGTGCAACCCACAGGTTGACTTACATTTTCTAAGGAAACAACCACTGCCTTACATTCTAAGGAAACATGATTCATAGTATAGAATTTTCATATCAGGAAAAAGTATAAGATTTGGATATAGAACATAGATATTTTCAGGTCTCCAAGAACTACTAAAATTGTACATCATGAAATGGACAATGATAGGATCATTGAACCAGGGGGTGCAAGAGGAGAGAATCCCAGGAGTTGGAGAAAAAGGAGTCCTTGGGAAAAAACTGGGAAGGAGATGAGAAAACAAGCATCACAGGTGAGCAGGAGAACTCAGGACTCCAGTGTGGTTTCTCTAAAAAACTACTATAGATTCTCTACAAACCGCTTGAGGAATTCATTTTGCTAAAAAGGCTTTTGTAGCTGAGTCTGAGAGTTTGGGAGAAGAAGTCAGTGATGGGTAGAAAGAATGCAAAGTAAGTAGAAAAAGCAAAAAGGAAGTTATGAGCTCTAAGAAAACAATTTGTGTGAAAAACAAAGCAATTTTAGGAAAATGATGTCATAGCTGCAAATAGTATTTAACAAACACTTTTGATAAAACTCTACTGGGAAAATTGAAGATAAGAAAATGTAAATATAAAGAGGAAATGGACAAGAAATAATTTCTCATCTTCCATAGGAGGAAATAAAGAAATAATATCTAAAGCAGAAAACTCAACAAAAAGCAGCCTAAGCATCCATACCCTGCTAGACTTAGCACAAGGATAATGAGGACACTGGGAAATAAATCTGATGATAGTTCTTATTAACATCAATGAAAAACACTAAAGAAATGTAGAGTTCCAGCAAGAATAAGAGTATTCATGTATCCATAATAAGAATTCTAGAAGGAAATAAAGTGGATAGTGTGCAGAAATATTGAAGTAAATAATGGCTGAGAATCTTACAACATTGAAGAGAGACAAGTGTACTTCCTCAGATTAAAAATTCACTGGAAGGGCTATGTGGAATGAATTAAAATATTTTATAAGCTACTTTGTGGTGTAACTGCAGAATATCAATATAAAAAAGATATTTTAGATGCTGCTAGAGAGAAAGTAAATCAAAGCCAAATTAATATGGGTCATCTTATCAGCAAAAATCAAAATAATGTCCTCAAAATGCTGAAAATAAATATGAGGGAAGATTTCTAAACCCAGTTAAAATCTTTTAAAGAATAAGAATAAAATAAAGCTTTTTTTATTATAGAAGGGAGTCTATTACCAACAATTCCACACTGAAAAACTACGAGATGTAATTAACTAGAAAGAAAACAAAAACCTAGAAGCCAGAAAGGGGAACCAAGAAGCAGTGGTGAAAAAGAAGAAAAATGTAATTGTGGGCTTTTATGTATATTAGCTATAAATACATGATAATGATAAATAACCTTTTCACCTAAAAATAAGGAAAGAAAACCTTTCCATTAAGATAGAAGTTATGGAGCAAGAAGGAGGTATTAGAGACCATGGAATAGTATCCTAAGATTCTCGATTCTTTGAGGAGAAGGGAAAGATATACCATCACAACTTTTGAAAAAAAGTATAATATCAAATCAGTATTTACTAATGTGAAGGGTAATTTGTATAAAAATGAAAATAAAATAGTACAAAAAGGTCATTTTAAATTGTCAGTCAAACTAGCAGCAGAAGAGGAGAAAAAGCCAAGCGAAACAAAATTATGGTAAATACCAAAGAATGAAAAAGATAAATATAATTATAAGGTCTAGAAAGAAATAAGTCAAACTGGCATCATGCTAAGACAAATGATTGGCCCTCGAGAAATTATAAGAGTATTTATATTCCAACTAATAGAATTACTTAAGGAGTTCAGCCAGGATACTGAATAAAAGAACAGTAGTATTTCTGTACCCCCCAAATAATCAGTTGGAGAAATGTTAAGTAAAATAAGTGCGTTGTTCAAATAAGCAATCAAAACCAATTAAGAGTAAACCTGCGGGGGAAGATGGCAGGCTAGTTCCTGTGAAAATGCTGAAGCTTGGTTATTGGTTTTGTCTCGCTTTGTTCTGGTTTGTTATGATTCCTCATTTTTGTGGCTGTTTTGATTTGTTTGTTCGCCAGTTGTGGTCAGTCTTCCAAGAGGCTGCAATGACGCTTCTCGTGATGATTTCAACATACCACATCTGCGTCTACTCTGAGTTTATTTATACAAAGCGGTCAACAATGATATTATCATCTGCTAAGAGGGACTTACACAGTTTTTGAAGAGCTTGGAAGAGCACAGGGCCCAGAAATGTAGATAATTACGTTTAACTTATGCCTTTGCCTTCCCTACTGCTCTTGAGGATGCTAGGATACGGCCTCTGCATGGGACACTGGCTTCTCTCTGGGCTAAAACACGCATTTTCTCGTTCATGTTCATTCATGCAGCTCCTGGAGAAGCACAGTCCCTTTCAGCATGGTGATTCCAGGTGACATTTACAGTTAGTTTTTTTAATATAAACATGAGCCTCTTTCTTGACTTCCATTCAACAACCATTAGGCACTTACGTGTGTCAAATTCTGTGCCAGGCATGGTAAACAAAACAAAAAGACTGAGATTTGCCCTCAAGACACTCAGAATTTAGAGAAGGGAATGAATAAGTGAAAATACACACAGACCATAGTAGGCTCAGTGACATGTAAAGGTGGGCACCAGGCACTGTAGAAATAGTGGTGGCAGCCACTATTTCAGCCACTATTTTCAGCCACTATTTCACCATCTCAGATGGAACGGGCGCATGAGAGCAAGAAGCATTTTAGGAGGCTCTTGAAGAATAAGCAAATGGTTACCAGGTAGAGGAAGGAAGAGCAGCCATGTGATTAAGGAGAGCAGCATGTGTAAAGGCACAGAGGAAAGACAGACAACTCCATCGCTGCTTAGACACAGGACAGAAGGTAGAACAACTGTGAGAAAACATTGAAGGAAAGAGTACACGGCAGGGGGAGGGGACCACAGAGCAGGCAGTGGGTATCAGAAAAGTCCCGCATCGTGGGACTCTCCACAGGACTCAAGTCCCTGTATGAGCTCAGATAATTACGTTTGTGAACTCATCCTAGGAAAAGTGCTACTCACCTCATTGCTGAATGTCACTACGGTCACCCTGGAAGTCCTCCCCTTGATAAGCTGTGCACAGACGCCAGTGCCTAGTCCACCTTTCAGAGCCATTTTGGAACTCTTTCTGTTTTTTGGTTTTTTTTTTTCAGACACAGCCTCAAGCTATCCCCTTGGGTAGAGTGCTGTGGCATCACAGCTCACAGCAACCTCCAATTCCTGGGCTCAAGCAAGTCTCCTACCTCTACCTCCTAAGCAGCTGGGACCACAGGCGCCTGCCACAATGCCTGGCTATTTTTTTTTTTTTTTTTGGTTGCAGCCATCACTGTTTGGTGGGCCTGGGCTGGATTTGAACCCTCCACCTTAGTTGTATGTGGCTGGCGCTAAGCCGGAACTCTTTCTGAAATGGCCATCAAAACTGTTGTTGTATGAGGCCTGACAATTAAGTTCATGAACTCATCCTTGACAAAGTCCTTTTTTTCTGAAAGGTAGAAGGGAGGAAGGATAGGGGGGAGAGAGAGAGAGAAGAAAAAATCAGGTAGTAATAAGTGCTATAGAGAGATTCAAATGGGAAGAGGAAATCTTGAGGAGGTTAGATTTAAACTTCCAAATACAAGTAACAATTTTTTTTTTTTTCGGTTCAAGGGACATAAGGATGAAGATCATTACAGGAAAGGGAATCAGCTAACAGCAAAGAGCTGGATGTACATATTTATGCAGCAAAAAAAAAAATGGAGACTTTACCTCCTTCATGCTTACATGGATGGAGCTGGAAAATATTCTTCTTAGCAAAGCATCTCAAGAATGGAAGAGAAAGTATCCAATGTATTCAGCCCTACTATGAAACTAACTTATAGCTTTCATGGGAAAGC
>CAUYQV010117554.1:0-29284 GCA_963574575.1 Galagoides demidoff
TTAAAGCGTAGCTAGATCAGAGTAAATTTGAATTTTCTCATCCTTGCAGAATAGTTTTCTGCTAGATCTGCTTGTCTGGTAGACAACTACCTATTTATCTAGGAAAAAGTGTATTTTTGAAAATTTGTCCTTTCTTAGCCAGTCATTAAAACCTCCGGAGATGAAAGAATATCCTTTTTTTATTCAAAGAATGTGTCTTAAGCAATCAGCTTTTATTCTTTGCCTTTTAAACATTACTTAAACAATGAATAGACAAAATTCTCCATCACCATTTACTTTACAACATTGCTGCCCCTGGAAATCGTATTTCCCTTTCTTTCTCCCTATCTCTTCATTCAAAGCCTCTCTTACCAGATCACTCCACTTCTGAATTAGGCCAGAGAGGTACGTCCCTGACTTTCACTGTTTGTTAGGTGACTCCTGAAACCCATCTTCATCCATGTGTTAATTAAGTAGGATTGTATAGAAGAAAGTTGTTCTCTGCATAGACTATCTCTATGTGGCCATCTCATGGATACTCTTCATCATCCAATTAATTATAAAATCCTAGAGTTGGAAGGGGCCTGCCAGATCACCTAGTACTCCCACACCCCTTTGTGTTTCTCTGTACTCCTACAACTTCATTGTAGTGAATTGTTTAATGTCTGTCTCAGCCACAGTCTATAAACACAAGAAGAGCAGCATTGAGACCTGGTGCGGAGTCTGGCACGTAGTAGGTGTTCTATAGATGTTTGAGTAAATGAACACCTTGCTGCTTCTCTCCTTTTCCTTTTTTATATGTACTGAATAGAATTTGAACAGTAGGCTGGGCCTGGTGGCTCCTGCCTGTAATCCTAGCTCTGGGAGGTGGAGGTAGGTGGATCGCTTGAGCTAAGGAGTTCAAGACCAGCCTGAGCAAGAGTGAGACCCTGTCTTCACTAAAAATAGAAAAATTAGCCAGACAATGTGGCAGGTGCCTGTAGTCCCAGCTACTCGGGAGGCCGATGCCCAAGATTTTGAGGTTGATGTGAACTGTGATGCCACGGCACTCTACTCAGGGCAACAAAGTGAGACTCTGTCTCAAAAAAAAAAAAAAAAAAAGAAAGAAAAGAGAAGAACATGAAGAACTGAGATTGGTTTGAGGTTTTAAAAAATTTTTTGGTTATCTCTAGCTGTGTAACAAACTCCCAAATTTAAGGCTCCAAGTAATCTTACATTCTCATCATTTTGAAAGAGTTCGGGGAGGGGAAGACTGGTGTCTGTGACTTGGGCAAGAGGCTCCACTTCTGAGAGGGCTTAATCCCGTAGCACACAGACTAGTGCTGTCTGTGCCCTGGGAGATCAGCTCAGTTCTCTTCCATCCGGGCCTCCCTGTGTGGCAGCTTGTGGCAGTTTGGGCATGACGTCTGGGTTCCAAGGAGGAGGTATAAACTTTCTTAAAGTTCTCTTCTAATTCCTCTTAAAACATAGGACTGTCACTTCTGTGTGTTCTGTAGTCTAAAAAGCTGTATGCCTTGCTGAAATTCAAAGGGTTAAAGAAATAGATCCCACCATTCCAAGAAGGCTATGACCAAGAATTTTCAACCATTTTCAATCCACTGGAGAGGCCAAGAAATGCCAGACCCTTGCCTAAAACCCTAGTTTCTTAATTCCCTATGCCTGGAAACAGTTTTTGGTTTTTTGTTTTGTTTTGCCTATTAGCTGTTCCTTCAGTGGTTTGTAAAAGCTAACATTTTCTAAGCACTTATGAGGTATTGACAGGCTTACTTGTCAAAATCCCAGTGAGATACACTATGTTAAACCCGTGTTACAGGCACAGAAATTAAGGCATAAAGAGGTGAAAAAAGTTACCAAGACTGTACAAACTGTAAGAGGTGGAGTCATAATTTGTCCCCAGATAGTCTTGGTCCAGAGAGGCACTATTTGTACACTGTTTTCTTTCATTAGCTTCTGTTACTACACTCAGATTTTGACCACGTGTTCCTATGAGGGCGTATTCTATTTAATAAGCCTGTTTAACTTGATTTGTATTGTAATCCCTGTGCAGTACCCAGATAAGTGTTTTCGATAAACACAAAATGGATGTGATTAGAGTAAAGGGATATAGTCACTGCCTTTGCCTCCAAGTGGCTGAGGAATTCTAGGCATCGACCTTCCAGAGCCTTAAATGCAGATCTGTCAAGATAAGGAGTAGTGTGATCATCATTTACTGGGGCTGGGGTTGGGGACAAGGGAGATGGGGCATCACAACCCCTGTCCCCCTGCCTGTGCATTTAGAGACATCTGAGGGATTGTGTTATAATGTTTAAGATGCCAGAAACAGAAGAATAAAGCTTCTCTGTCACAATAATCAGAGCTTTTCCACTTGCAGGCTGGGCTCCAGCTTCCAACTGTGATTAGCTAAATCACGATGGGGCTGCTGAGTGCTGAGGCTGCAGGAGAAAGCCAGGGAGCCTGATAAAGTCAGAGCCATGCTGCGTGGCAGGCAGGGGCTGGGAGCCACGTCCTGAAGAAGCATGTGCTGAATGTGGCATTGCCGTCCGGAGTCAGACTCAGTGGACAGGGTGACAGGATCAAGCCACAGACATGGTTCATGTGGCTAGAATCAGGTGGAGGTCAGTGTAACAAGAAAAGGGAGGAAATGTAATGAGAGAGGTGATGTTAGTCTGAGATCAGGAAAGTGATCACGATTGAGCTGGCCACTGACCTGAAGGCAGACAGAGACATTCTCAGGAGCTGCTTTGTCCAGTTGGGAAGCCTTTAAATCCTCCGACATCTCATCTTAAGGACGCACCGACAGGTTTCTACCAGACTGAGGCACGGGACCCTTGAATGAGCAGGCGCACTTATCTAGAGTAAGGAAAAAATCACCCTGATGCTGGGGAAGTCAAGTCAAGGCTGCTGTCGGAATAGCCACCTGAGGCTGATTCACCCAGTGCAGGTCACCAGGAAGGGTTCCTCCTGGTGGGACAGCAGCTGGAAGATCAAACTTGCCCTTACAGGAAAATTAGAAATTTGTTGATGAACAGAAATTTCAAATTTCATTTTGATTCAAGGGATCGAATTTCAGAAAACCAAGATTGTTTTTAGTCGTCTGTCTGGGAGGGGGGTTGTGCTGGCAACATTACAGGGTTAGAGAAGCCAGACGAGACTCTGCAAACCAATAGCTTTGGGTGGGACGTGGATTATTTACATTGGTGAGAGGATGTCATAGCAGAGATAAAAATATGTAATTCTTTTCTTGAGACCACGCCCCCCAATTCCTACTGTGTTTCCCCCAAAATAAGACCTACCCCCAAAATAAGCCCTAGCAGGATTTCTATGCATTTGTTAAATATAAACCCTACCCCAATAATAAGACCTAGTGATGGGCATGGCTATGCAGCATATCTGCATAGCCACACCATGCATTTCGATGCGGAGAGGAAGACATCCCCGGAAAATAAGCCCTAGGGTGTCTTCTTGAGAAAAAATGAATATAAGACAGTGTCTTCTTTTCAGGGAAGCACAGTACCTAGATTCCTACAGTGGTATCTTTTCACTCGTGAAGAAAGAAAACGTAACCTGGATTACACAGATAAACAAAAGTTTGATTTATAAAGTAAATATGTACTAGGGTTACAGAGCTACCCTGTGTTCCTAACAAATGTCCATTCTGTCTTGTTGACTAGAAGCAGCCCAGGTCAGTACACAGGGAAAGGAGGATACCTTTGGGAAGGTTTGCATTACCATATGAGTGACTAAGGTTTTATTTATTTAATTAATTTATTTTTTATTATTGAGACAGCATCTCACTATGTCACCTTATGTAGAGTGCTGTAGTGTCACAGCTCACAGCAACCTCAAACTCTTGGGCTTAAGTAATTCTCTTGCCTCAGCCTCCCAAGTAGCTAGGAGTACAGGTGCATGCCACAACACCCAGCTATTTTCTTGTAGTTGTCATTGTTGTTTGGCAGGCCTGGGCTGGGTTCAAATCCACCAGCTCTGGTTTATGTGGATGGAGCCCTAGCTGCTGAGCTACAGATGCCAAGCCTACTCATTTATTTTTGAGACAGAGTCTCACTCTGTTGCCCTGGGTTGAGTGCCGTGGTAGCATCATAGCTCACAGCAACCTCAAACTCTTGGGCTCAAGTGATCCTCTAGCCTCATTTTTTCTGTTTTTAGTAGAGACAAGGTGGTCTTGTTCAGGCTGGTCTCAAACTCCTGAGCTCAAGCAATCCTCCCACCTTGGCCTCCCAGAGAGCTAGGATTGCAGGCATAAGCCACTGTGCCTGGTATGACTGAGGTTTTAAAGCACTTTATGTATGTGAATCTTTCAGGATACTCCTGAAATTCAGCAAAGATGTTAAACCTTAGGGCAGTCTTTTAAGAAGAAAATCCAAAATTAGCAGCTGTTGATTGTACTTGCTATATAAAAAGCTTTTGGTTGAGTTTGTTGACTTTGTAGATAAGCAGTAGAAGCCCATTGGGCTGGGGAACTTGTAAATGCAAGCTACTCAATGCTTTGCTTACTGGAATATTCTGAGGCAGATCCTTTGTCGTGAGATTTTATCAGTACTCGGAATGCATGATGGGGCATATAGGAGGCCAGAGATGGAAACACATCTTAAAGCAAAGGCTTAGTGTTTGATTACTTGAGAACACAAAGTTTCACAAAACCTGAATGTGTGTGCGGGTGTCAGTTAACTCCAGCTGGTTTTGTGAGAAATACTGAAGCAGTTGTCAAGGGAAGAATGCCAACACGGGAAAAGAGTGCCTTGCAATTAGAACAGCAAAGGCATTCTCTGGTTGGTTGTAGGGTAAGAGTGGGAGTAATTGCTTGTCCTTGTTTTCCTATGGGTTGTGTGAACTTGCCTATAGACTACTCGGCACACTTGAACTCCTCCTTGCTCTCTGTCCCAACACCTCCCAGCCTCTCCCCTCACCTGTGTTCAGAACACTTACTGGTATTGCCCACATAGAAGTCTGCCTCCTGGGGGAGACCAGGAGACCTCGGAAGGGCGGGACAAAGTAAAACCCATCACTTGCCAGTGCCAAGTCCATACGTGACAGAATAGGGCATCAACAGGCTTGGAAGTTGCTTGTTTGGACCAAATCCCAGTTAACAGATGTGTTGGATTAACTACTTTTCTATTTTGGTTAAAGTACACGTTTGATGGAACTTAGTTTGGTCATTATGACTGTAGTTTATTATCTTTTCCCTGTTCGTTTCATTCATTTAACAAATATCGTGTGCCTTCTATCTGCCAGATGCTATCTCAGGTCTGGTGATACAGTAACAAGCCAAACTGATGTAGACCTTTTTCTAATGGATCCTACGTTCTGGTGGGAGACAGACAGTGCACACTGGCCGATGTGTGTCCTGTGGTGGTGATGAATGGAGGAGAGAGGGATGCCACTGGAGTGAGCAGGGAAGACCTCTCTGTGGAGTCTGTGAGCTGAGACCTGAAAGAAATGAGGGATACAGTCATGCAAAGATGGGGATGCCCATTCCAGGGGGAGGGAAGAGCCAGGGCCAAGGTGCAGAGATACAAGTACTCTTGTGTCCAAGGAGATGCCGTGGCTGGGAGTGGTAGAGGAAATAAGGTCCAAGAAAATAGTTCTGACCGGGGGGTTCATAAGCCATGGAGAATTGTTGAACAGGCCTGAATTTATGGATTTTTTTTTTTTTTTTGAGATAAAGTCTCACATTGTCAGGGCTAGAGTGCAGTCATCATAGCTTACTGGATAACCTCAAACTCCAGGGCTCAAGTGATCCTCCTGCATCAGCCTCCAGAGTAGCTGGGACTACAGGAGCATGCACCATGCCTGGCTAAGGTTTTCTATTTTTTGTAGAAACAAGGTCTTGCTCTTGTGCAGGCTGGTCTCAAACTGCTGGCCTCAAGCTACCTTGCCTTGGCCTCTCAGAGAGCTAGGATTCCAACGCACCTTCTATGCCTTTTTTTTTACTGGTGAGTAGAGTGGGGGAAGTTTTGGAGAAGAGGAGCAATTAGCAAAGAAAAGACTAGGAGGGTTGCGTTCCAAAGGCCTACTACGTGTTCTCAGAAGAGGGTAGAGTGATCCATCCTCAAATGCTTCCCCCTTTTCTTCACTCCTTTGAAGCCCGTGTATTGTATTTTCCCAAACTTTCAAATCGTGTCATTTTCTATAATCAGAAATAATTGTTACATGCCATAAAAATAAACTGTAATTATTTTTTTTTGATGTCTTCTAAGTATTTGAATTTGTTTTTCCCCTTAAAAGGAATAGTTTAGAGGACTGAGTGGCATATGGACAGTGGCCAAGGGTGACGTGAAAATTGCCTTCCCTTGACTGCTGGTTGGGCATTGATGGGTGGTGATGGTGGTGGGCTCTGAGTTAGGAAAACTGACTCACCTTTCCACCGTCACTTGGACCGATTTCCTTCAATGATTTAGAATTACTGACTTTGTTTTCTGAGCCTTAATATCGGTTTATTGATTTCTAACAAATATAGCTCCAAGGAGACTGGAATGCTGATATTTCCTATTGAAAAGCTGCTTGGCAGTCAGATTATGACCAGAACATTGCCTGATAAGCATGGAATCAGACAAAGGAGACGCTTGTGTTGATGGTGCTATTAAGCTTATCTTTAGCTTGAGTATTTTTTCTCTTCCTGACCTTTTGGATGACTGATGAGAAAACCAAGGGCAAAAGAAGGTTAGATAATGGCAGAAGGGGAAATGTAAAACCCCAGTTTTTTTTTTAATTCTTTGGGGATATGTTTTCCCTCTTTCGCCTTAACTTCCTCTATTTCCACATCACAGGATATTTGCATTAAGGTATTTGTTTTGCAATATTCTGTGATTATTTAAAAGGAGAAAGCCTAATTCTTCAGTAAGTCTTCTACATGGGACATTATTATAGCTCATACTATTAAAATACAGTTGAGACAAGGTGCAGTGGCTCACACTGTAATCCCAGTGCTTTGAGAAGATCGCTTGAGGCCTAGAGTTTACACCAGCCTGAGCAGCATGGTGAGAACCACCTCTACTGAACAGAAAAATTAGCTAGATGTAGTGGTAGACACCTCCAGTCCTAGCCACCCGGGAGGCAGGAGGATCTCTTGAGCCCAGGAGTTTGAGGTTGCTGTAAGTAACAGAGCAGGACCTTGCCGCAAAACATTTTTCAAAAATTAAAAAAAAAAAAAGATACTGTTGACCTCTGAATAGGAGGGGGTTACGAACACCATCCCTGTGCAGTTAAAAATCACTGTATAAATTTTGACTGCTCAAAAATTTAACTACTAACAGCCTACTGTTGGCTAGAATCCTGACTGATAAACAATTAACACATTTTGTGTGATACATATTATGTACTGTAACCTTACAATAAAGTAAGCTAGACAAAATGTTGTTGTGAAAATCATAAAGGCTGGGCGCCTCATGCCTATAATCCCAGTACTCTGGCAGGCTGAGGTGGGTGGATTATTTGAGTTCAGGAGTTCAAGACCAGCCTGAGCAAGACAGACACCCCATCTCTACTAAAAATGAAAAACTGAGGCAAGAAGATCGCTGAGCCCTCGAGTTTGAGGTTGCTGTGAGCTATGATGCCATGGTTCTCTACCAATGGTGACAAAGTGCAACTCTGTCTCCAAAAAAAAAGAAAAAAAATCATTAGAGAAAATGTATGTAGTATTTGCTGTTCCTTAGGTGGGTGTTCATAAAGGTCTTTATCCTCAATGTCTTCACGCTGAGTAGACAGAGGAGGAAAACAAGGGTTGGTTGGCTGTGTTGTCTCAGGGTGGCACGCAGAAGAGGACCTCCACAGTGGACACGTGTTGTTCAAGGGTCGGTTGTAATTGGAAGAGCTTATTTTTAGCTCTATGGTTTTGAGTGTGTTACAGTTCTCTGTCCTGAATGGATTTTTGCTGGTGGAATTGTGGGGGCCTAGCAGGTGTAAACATCCCTTCCATTTGGAGGAATAATGACATGGGCTTACTGTCTGGCTGGTTTGCTAGCTGCTGTGTTTTGATAGTGTGTGACTTGGTGAAGCCTCTCATTTTTTATTTTTTTTGCAGTTTTTGACCGGGGCTGGGTTTGTACCTACCACCTCCAGCATATGGGGCTGGCGCCTTATTCCTTTGAGCCACAGGCGCCTCCGCCTCTCTCTCTTTTTTTTTAAATTTCCCTTCATCCTTGCCTGCATTTGTTCTCTGAGTTTTTTAATTGTTGCTGTTAATTTTTGACAGTAGCTATCTTAATGGGGGTGCAGTGGTATCTCACTGTGGTTTCGATCTGTGCTGCTTGTGGGCCATTTGTACATCATCTTTGGAGATCTGTCTGTTCAAATCCTTTGCCCACTTCTTAATCTGGTTGTTTTAATTGTTGAATTGGGGGACTTCTTTGCATCTTCTGGATGTCAACCCCTGATCCCTGTTCTCCTTGGTCTGTCTGGTTTTCTCCGTGTTGGGGTTTTGCATAGCAGACGCCACCTGGTATTCCCAGATGGAGTAAGAGTTGGTGTCGAGTGCCTCCTGAGAGCAAACAGCTTCTCCACAGAACATAACCGGGCTGGGCCTACGCCCAGGAGGCTCCTCCACGTGCCCTAGAAAACATAACTCTCTGAGGTGTGGAGGAGCCTTGGAACTTGTCACCGGCCGAAGCTGCTCCTCTTGAAGAAAGACTACACTGTCTCTAGCAATACAAGGCAGCCATGGAGTTAAGAATTGCGTCCATGACATTGGGAGGAGTTTCGTTTTTCTACCAGCATGTTGTGATTTCACAGTCTTTAAAGCAATGGTTCTCAACCTTCCTAAGGCCCCAACCCTTTAATACAGTTCCTCATGTTGTGCTGACCCCCAACCATAAGATTATTTTCCTTGCTACTTCCTAACTGTAACTTTGCTACTGTTAGGAATCGTAATGTAAATATCTGATATGCAGGATGTATTTAGGTGACCCCTGTGAAAGGGTCATTGGACCCCCTCCAAAGGGGTCGCGACGCACAGGTTGAGAACCTCTGCTTTAGAGAGTAGTTTAAGGAGAGGGCAAAGCCAGAGGGGCCTGTGGAAAGTAACCAGGAAGTCCGAGACTTCCCTGTTAGATTAGCTGACTCTTGCTTTATTTCTTGGTGCTGAGAATCTAATCCTGGTCAAACCCAAATCTAGTTTATTTTCCTGCTGATAGGGAGCATTTTTGGCCAGGTGTTTGGCTGAGCATAGACATCTCGCAGGACTGTGGGAACAACAGTTCTGAGGCTGCCGTGACTGGGCTGATTATTAACTGGGTGTTAGGAGCGGGGAGAGGGAAAAAGAGGTGAGATGGACTCCGGGACAGGAGGACTTTTTACTTCCAATGTATAGTATGTAAATTTAAATTCAATTTTGGGATTCTCTCTCTCACTCTCCTCTTTTTTTTTTTTTTGGTATGATCTGATGTAAGCACAGGGCGGAAATCAGTACACCTGGTAGGATCGATAGGAGGACATTCGAGACTGTCTCTCATTTCGGGCTTCTGAGCTGCTTATGAAAATGCTGTCTGGACACACATGTAATTACTGCTGAAGAAGGTGTCTAACGCTGATAAAGCTGCTTTCAAACCCTTTAATTCGCCGAGTATCCAAGATAGGGTGTCTCTACTTTATTTTGGCATTAAGTATCCCCAGCTAGCAATGATGACACATTGGGGTCAGAGTCATATGTCGAGTGGCGAGGGATGGCCTTGTTTCTTGGCCACCTTCTTTACTGACATCTCCACTGGGTCACGTTACCTCTGTTTCTTGGTCTGTAAAACCATGTGTTTCTCAAGTCATAGACTCTGAGATCCTAGCTCTGGCCATTTCCCAGCTAGGTGATTTGAGCAAAGTTACTTTTCTGGCTCCATTCCCCTGTTACAAAGAGTGATAATAAGAGTATCTGGCCAGACAAATGCTGCAAGACCAATGACATGACCCATATAGTGATTATCACAGTGCCTGGTAAATACGTCGTAATTGTTAGCTCTTGCTGCTGTAATAATAATAGTAATTATTATTTGGCCATTACACTGCTTGCTTGCTGTAGCGAAGGTGTCAGGTAGAAGAGAAACACTTTATAAGCAGAAGCACTAGTAGCTGTAGTTATTGGTGCTTAAATAATTTAAGTTCTTAAGTAGAGACCAATATGTCATAAAAACAATGTGCAGGAATCCTGAGAGTCTCACGGAACGCTGATGTTTTTTTCTTTTAACCTTAGTGCCCCAAACTAATTACCTGACAAAATGTTTATCCAAATATTGGCAAGTCTTTGACAAGAAAGGTGAGTTCACAGAGCCAGGAGGTCCATGAGCAAACAAGTAGCAATACCAGCTACTCTTAGATTTTATTAAGTTTGTCGTACTTTGTTCCAGCTACGGCATTTTCAATCCCCTTTGTGCCCAGGAACTAGGCTTAGGTTGACTGTCATGACATAACACGGAGAGGGAAGCATCGCAGCCAGTCCCCTGGTCAGAATAAGGGCTGTTGCATAACCGTTTCTTTCACGGAGATAAGTTTTGCCAGTGATGCATATACTTTGTGAATTCCTGTACAAGATGCAATCTGTTGGGTGCCAGAGGAGTACAGCAGTGCTGGTGGGAGCTTTGCTTTGAGGTAGCAATGGCTGCTGGAGAAGGCACGTCTGTTGAGGAGGGACGCCTGGGCAGATGGGGTTGAGAGGACGTGAGCTGTCCCCCCACAGCAATGAAGGCTGCTCGTGGCATTTCCAGTTTGGAAGAAGGTTTTTTGTTGTTGTTTCTTTAAGCCTCTAGTTTTTACTGCGGTTTGATCTAACGGTCAGAAGGAGGAGGTGGTAGAAGAAGTGTTTTGAAGTTGTTCAGCAGTTTGGTCCCTGCTCCTGAGCATGTCCCTGGAGGGCAAAGGGAAGGGAAGTGACAGAAGTCCTGAAGCTCAGTCCAGGCTCTGACACCACTCTCTCTGTGGCTATGGAGTTGGGCCCCTCGGAGTCCGTCTCTGGCTCAGTCTCTGTGGACTCTCCAAAGGCGGGTTTCCATTCCCATGGCTTACACTACTGTCCCTAAGCTGTTGCCTCACACGTTATCTCCAGCTGAGATTAATTTGAGTGTCCAACAGGTAGAAGGAGCGGCACAGGTCTTGGGTAACAAAACCTTCCTAGTCAGTATTCTTCCTCCTCCTCCCTCCCGCACCAACGAAACAAAACTCTCACCGCCCCCTCTTTCTGTGTGCGATGACCTTCCTTCCCCTGCTGACACCAGCTGTCTCCTGGATCCAGCACGGCACCTCCCATGGAGGGCCTTTGCCCAGTTGGCTCCAAGTCCCCTGGGGTCTGGCGACACATCCCACCCCTGACTTACCTCTTAGCACTCAGTAGCTTGTTTACCCATTTCTCTGTCTCAGAAGCTTTGCCTGGTGAGGGTGGCCAGTGGCTGGAGAAGTGCTTCCTTCTCAAAACACTTCTTTGCAGTGTGCCTGAAAGGATACATCATAGTAAAGAATGATGGAAAGACATAAAAGTAAAATAAGACCAAGAGACAGATGGGAAAGGTATACCTCGGCACCTATGTTTATGTCAACCAGTGGTATAAGGGCGCCACTACACCCCCAGGTTCTCTTTTCTTTAAAAAAAAAAAAAAAAGATATCCTGGGTATGCCTCCCCTCTTCTAGAGGTAAACACTGAGTCCCTGCATGCCCACCCCCCCCCCAGTTATGTCTGGCATTGGAGAGCTTTGGGAGTGTCTGAACCTGGCTCTGGTGTCCTCTGTGAGGAGAGGATGAGATCAGAGTGAAGGCTGCTGGCAGGCAAATTTTGTTCCTGGGATGGCGGGAGTAGCTCCAGGAGCTGGAATTATTGCAGATTGTGCTAGAAGTGATAAATGTGAAGAATGGCAATGCCATACGAATACTTTGTTGAAGTATTTCAAGTGAAGTAATATAGCACAAAATTACTTTAGTTTCTTATAACTGTTCTATTTTTACATACTGAAAACTACATTTGTGCTTTGTAGAACATGTTGCCTTCAATAGAACAAATTTTGGTTGCTTAATGATGCACAATACTAGTTCTGATATTAAAAATCATCCTGTTAGAAATTAGTATTGTTAGGACTGGGTACAGTGGCTCATGCTCATAATCCTAGCACTCTGGGAGGCCAAGGCAGGTGGATTGCCTGAGCTCAGGAGTTGGAGACCAGCCTGAGAAAGAGCGGGATCCCATCTCTAAAAATAGCCAGGTGTGGTGGTGGACACCTATAGTCCCAGCTACCTGGGAGGCTGAGATAAGAGAATCTTTTTGCTGTGAGCTATGACACCAAAGCACTCTACCAATGGCGACAAAAGAGACTCTGTCTACAAAAAAAAAGAGTATTGTTAAATATGTATTGTCTGCTGATATTCTGATTAAAGTAAAATTGTTAGAACTGGTGAGAATGGTAACCTAATGCCTTTAGCCTTATCAAGATTTCTTTCCAAATTAGTAATAAATAGATGGTCTTTAAGGATAGGGCAGGGAGAATAATTCTATATATAATTGTGCCCTTGGTGCAAAAAGATATCCTTTCTTACAAAAGACAGAGGTAGGGAGGTCCATTCAGTGAGAAACTGCAGTACTCATTTGCAAGTAACAGAAATACGTTAATTACTTTGCTTGGGTGAATGGTTCATAATCTGGCAGGAATGATAGAGCTTTAAATTTATTTTGCTAATGTGGGTTTTTTTAAATGTCACTGTTCATAGGTTACCGTACAGAGCTAATAAGGTATTCCAATGAGGTCTGGGTTACCACTGTGAATTTAATTCACAGTATGACACTCTGTACTCCTCTGTGGTAGAATTAAGTTTTCATCAAAGTGGTCAGCCCATAATGCTACAGGGGTGACTCTGAGCACCCTAAATCACTGGCACTTACAGGGCTGGGTGGGCAGACAGGAACACATTACACCACGAAGCGACGAGGCTGATGAGGTGCCTTGTAGATGCTACTTAGCATAGCAATTGGAGTTGGAAAGTCAGTGGAATGGGTTATGTGGAGAATTAGGAAGTTTATGACTTAAGAAATTAACTTTTTCATTGTTCTTCTGACGATCAAAAAGCCCAGCCAAAGACTAATAGGTTTTTCCTTTCATGTTCTTTTCTTTCGTTCTCCAACAAAATGGAGGAAAAAAATTTAAGTTGCTTTTTAAAAATATTCTAACTCATTAATAATTAATAGGAAAAGGCTAACTTAAGGAAAAAGATATTTGGGATGGGTGTGGTGGCTCATCACACCTATAACCCTGACACTTTGGGAGGCCAAAGCAGGAGGATTGCTTGAGGCCAGGAGTTCAAGACCATTCTGAGCAACATAGTCTTTGGCTGGGCTGAGACACCAATCCCCCATCCCCCACCCCCAAAAAGCCAAGGGTTGTGGTGTGTACCTGTAGTCCCAGCCATTGGAGAGGCTAAGGCAGGAGGATCATTTGAGCCTGGAGGAGTTGGAGGTTGCAGTGAACTATGATGAGACCAGTGCACTCTAGCCCAGGTAACAGAGCAAGACCCTGTCCCCTCCCCTCCAAAAAAATTCAAATGTAACTTTCTGGGTGGCATAAATCAGACTATAATGGTAAAAATGGAGGCAGGGTATTCAAGAATAGCACTCAAATGTTCTAAGCACTTTGGAAGCATTGTTTTCTAGTCATTTCCCTGCTTAAAACCTTTCATTTCTGGGGACCCAATCCCTCAGCCCCTGTTGACCTCTCCAGTTATGCTTCTGGCCACTTCTCCCTCATATTCTAGCCTATGATTGGGGGTGGGAGGCAGTTGGTAGGTTGCAGGGCCTCCAGCCAACTCAGCTAGTATCTGTTAATACCTGGTTGTCTCTTGACCTTGAAACTTGACATTTGCTATTCCTCTGATGGTACACTAATCTTATCCTTAACTTTTGTTTATCTACCTCCTGCTCATCCTATAGGAATGAGTTTATTTATTTATTTATTTGGTTTGTTTTCCTCCTCCTCCTTTTTTTTTTCCCCCCCAGGACTCAGTTTAATGATCATTTCCCTGGAAAACCTTCCCTGGTGTTCCCACCCTCTGCTGTGCTCCCACAGCGGTGGACCCTGCTGCCTTGCAGCTGAGAGTGTGCTGTGCAGGCTGCAGACTCGGTGTCTCCTACCAGCAGAGCTGTTCCTCACCACTGACTCCAGCTCCTGCACAGTATCAAGCCTTCAGTATTCACTGTTGAGTGAATGGCTTTAGTTTAAACTTTGCCACAGGACACAGGTCCTATTTTGAGGGGCATTTGTCAGCGAGGACATGGAAACTCAGCCTAAGGATCTTGTCTGAGGTTGCACTGTAGTAGGTGGCAGGGCAGGTTTAAAGTGGGGTCTGATTCTAGAATCTCTGCTGTTTGTTTGCACAGTGCTTACTGCCTTCACAGGTCACGCAGCCATGGCCTTCACCGTGGCACCTGTGAGACCAGGGGTTGGTGGGCTGGGGTGGGACGCAGTCGGTAGGTTGCCAGGAAGGGGCGGCGTTGGGGAGGATGCCCAGCTGTCTGGGAGGATTATGCTGACAGGTGAGATTGGAGAGTCCACAGTGAAATGCAGATTGTGAGGAATGATGAATCCAGATTTGGGCTTGCTGAGTTTGAGATGCCTGCTGGTCAGCTAAGTGGAAATGTGCAGTAGACTGTTGGATAATAAGGCTCAGAGAGAGGTCAGGATTTTGGAATCTTAGGTCTTCATGGTGTTCAGTCACAGTGCCAACAGCTGATGGCTGCTGTTTCTCTGTAGTTTAGTCCAGTCTTTCCGGGGTGGGCGCCTGCATCTCACACACCACATAGATAAGGAGTAGTAGGAAGTAACCACTTGCACGACGTTTACTCAAATGCAGGTCAGGGGACCATCATCTCTGCCTTCTGGCACCTTCTGTATGTATAACACACATATGTTCATGCTGCAGAATCTGCCATGATTACTATAGTACATTGTGCCTTTACATCATGGTTCTTTAATTTTTTTTTTATCTGATTAGTTCATCATGCACGTGAACATTCCCACCTTGGACAGGCTCTTTCAGGAAAGGGCAGGGAAGGTGTCAGGAATAAGCAGCTGTGATTGTAAATGCAATGCGTGTTCATAAAACATTTGTGAAATACACGAATAGGCAGAATTGGTAATTTTAGTATCAAGTAACATTGAATTTTTTTTCAGTTATTGATATTCCTTTAAAGGGATTATACTTGAGTTTACAGTGCGATAGCCTGCATTTACTCAAGTTTTCCTTGATACATTTTCTTTCAGAAAACTCAATTTTTAATAACTGTAGTAGTCCATTTTATATGTCACGATATACAGTTAACTACTGAATAAATATTTAGGTTCTTAAACTTTGCTCGTATAAATAATGTACCTACGTAACTTTCTGTTTTCTTGTATCTTTAGGGCAGATCAGAGGAGAGTGAAAGAGTGGCGGTTTGGGGGGAGGGAAAATGTGTGTAAATGGAGAAACTGAGCAGTGTATCGGGCAGAGCTGGTGTCTGATGTTAAAGAAGAAAAAACAGAGGTACCTTGATGACCTGGGGGTGGTCTTTGTAAAATAATCCGAAGACTAAAAAGGTCAGTTTAAAAAAACCAAACACACAGGCTATAATAAATTGGGACCATCTGCTGCTCTACTCAGGTCTGCCCAGGCGCACTCGGTCTCCTGCCTGGTGCTTGTCTAAGAATGCCTGTGCAGTGGTGATGGAGCCGCCAGGATGTCGGGAGGCAGCGGGGAGGGGTGTGGGGAGGTGAGCAAGGCTGGCAGCTGCTTCAGGAGCTGGCCTGGGCTTCCACACAACTTCCATACTGATTACCCTTTGGGGCCAGCATAGCTGTGGCCACTGGGGCCTTGACATTCTGATCCACGGGGTATGTGTGTGATGGGATTGGAGGGGAGTTGTCCGCCTCCAACACCAAGTGACACCAATTTTAAAGTGATCCATGAAGTATGCAGTGGGAGTGGAGGGGAGTTGGCCCCAATTTACAATGATCCATGGAGTATGCCATGGGATTGGAGGGGAGTTGGCTACCTCCAATATTCAGTGAAATCAGTTTTAAAATGGTGCTGGGAAAAAGAGTATTTCTCTTGAACATTTAATAACATATGACCCTCTTCTTACATTTATGGCATCCAAGGAAGGGGTGGTTCCAGGATCCTCCCTCCACACCAAAATCAGGATGCTCAGGCCCATGATGTACAATGGTGTATTTCCATGTAACCTACACGTGTCCTCCTGTATACATTAAATCATTTCATGTTTGGATTACTTGTAATACCTAATACAGTGTAAATGCTATGTAAATAGCTGCTATCCTGGTTTTTTAATTTTTTTATTCCCCCTCCCCAAGTATTTTCCAGCTGTGGTTGATTGAATCCATGGACATGTCTCCACTTGATCTAGTATTAATCTATTTTGCAAAGCCTTTTGTGAAGCAAACCAACATAGGAAACTTAATCCCCGGGGCTCAATGAAGTCCTTTTTAATCACAGGGCCTGCTGAAATTTATTTTCTGGCCAACGAGTGTTACCATTGTGAATTGCTAGTGTTTTTCTGTTTTAATGGTGACTTCCTATAAATAACAAAATTATTACTTGGAAGTTCCTAAACTGTACTATGTTGCTGAGTGCAAGTCTATAGTTAAAGGCTTCATTTAATTTTTGTTTAAAGTGTATCTGACCAAAATGCTAATCTAGAACAACATTGAACCTACTGGCTTGGCAAACTTTGCCATGTAATCAGTTTAGCTCTTGGAATTAGAGTAACTATTTTGTAACAGGAGGGAGGAAGGCCCTGCATGTAGCTTTCGGGGGTTCTTTTTATTTTTTCCTTTAAGGCGCTCTTTGATCCAGTTGCCCACCCAGATGACCCACTGGCTGGAGGCTTTGGTTGCTAGGAGGGTCTTAGGTCTTTGCTGCTTTCGGGAAGTGAAGGGTGGGTCACAGGCTGCCGTATTTCCCTCTGCCCCCAGTCCTCTGGCACTCTGAAAGGCAGGCTGGGAAGCCAGGCATGGTGCAGGAGGTGTCAGAGCTTGGCTTCCTAGCCAGAAATGTCATTCAGTTTAAACATACTTTCTGAAGCATGAGGTATAACATTCCTTCAGAAATGAGCATTTGTGAAAGTAGAAAGAGTTGATTGTGAGAATGTGGATGAACTCATTTTTACTTGGTGATTCCAATAGCCCACCCAGGATTAGGCCCTTGAAAGGACTGTAATAGAAACCTAAGTGCTTGAGTGATGGGAAATAGCTTCCAGAATGCTAGTCTGGCCTCAATTTTGTTAACCTTCAAAGAATATCTAGTCCAAATTAAATTATCTCGTCTTAGTGCAGATACTTTCCTGTGGGTTTCCCCCTTTCCTGGGGAGAAGTTGGTCTGCTTACAGTGACATCTTCAGTAAGCAAAGTAGAGGAAGGAACCGGGTTTCTGATGCCCAGAATCTGCTCTCTGCTTCTCGGTGATTACTGCTACACCTGGTGAGGGGCACTGAGGAGCTCAGAGGAAGTGGGCGTCATCTGATAGCAGGACTGGGGCGAGTCCTCTCTCTGGCACTCCCAGGGACCTTCCGGAGATCCCTTACCCTGCTGCAAGTGGCTGTTGAGTGCACGGCGTTCAGCAGTTTGTGTGCGCTGGAGAAGCCAGCATTTCTCTGTGCAGAGGTGAAGCCCTCTCTTCCTCTGGATGCCAGTTCATGCTCAGGAGGGGAATTAGGAGTGTAACCAAGGCACAGGCAGGCTTGGGAGGGGCAGGGAGGGAGAGCGGCTACTGACGGTTTCGTGGTGGAAGGCTCCTCAGCTGTTCAGCCTCGACACGTCCCACTGTTTCTTTCATCATCCAATTGTTACTGTGGATGGGAGGTTCCTGATCTTCATTACTGTGACTGTTGCATGGTGTTATTTGCATTTTTTTCTTAACACAATTTAATCATAAGAATCCCCTTGTTTGATACTGCTAACTCTGCTTGGCCGCACCACACGCTTACTTTCACCCATTTCCTGAAAACCGTATTGCATTTGGTGTCCACACAGTCACCTCTGCTCTTTAAAATATGACCTCAGCCTGTCTCTGATGTTTAAGTTCTGTCTCCCTTAGGGGCTTGTCCTACTCCGTGGAGTCTGGGAGTGTCTGGTACTTTCTGTACATTTCTGCTATCTCTTTATAGTACTTAATCCAATACCAGAAAATCAAAAAACACCCAATTGAGGAAGACTCTGAGGTGCTGAAGGGTGACTCAGAGCGCAGCACGGAATCCCTGACTCCACCTTCGCGTGACCTTCCCTGAGATTTCAGTGATCACCCACAGCTCTTTCTGGGATGCAGCTCTTACAACTCCTGAGCGGGTGGGACACCGCTGTCCCCTTGTAGGATACACTGTACCTGGGAAGGGAAGAGGACGCATATTCGTGGCATTTCTGCTGTTTCCTGGTAATTCTGCAGAGATGCAGTAACTGGTAATCCCGTTTCTGCTTCAGAGGAAATGCTGCTTTTCTCTTTCTATTCCAAAAGTGCTCCCAGTGTCATTTTCAGCTCCGTTCTGATAAATGCGCTAGATTAAGAGGATCTTTTATTTTTCTTTTATCATAGGATAACCATTCTCTCTCCTTGATTCATTAATGTTTTCACATTGATGAAATAGTACTAATAAGTAGTAGTAACTTCCATAAACTGTTTCTTGCTCCGTTTCTGTAATCTCTCTTGCTAGCAGCCCCGAGAATCAGCAGCTACTTAGCCACATTATCACATTTTTGTGCTTCCACACTGCCTACTCACTCGACAGTGGTTTTGTTAAGTTGAGATTGAAATTCAAATGAACGAGGGACAACAAAGTAAAAGGAACCTTGTTAGATACGATAGGAGGGTAATGTCCTGTAATTCATTCACTGAAGTGTTTCCTTGCAATCTAAGCATTATCATATTCACTTTTGAAGGGATAATTACTCTATTTTGTTGAAAGAACAGGCTCACAAATTCCAAGAAGCTAATTATGTTTTGTTACTGGTGTTGCTAGAATTCTGATGACCTTATTCCTGTTTCTCGCCTGACTGTTGGATAGAGGGAACATACCCTAATGTGGACAAGTCTATTCCGGTAATTAGAAATTACTGAGAAAGAAATGGTGATATTTTGTCATTAGAGCTTTTTATTGCCTAGTTATGCTGGAATGAGTGTGGTAGAGACCAATTTAAATGGGAGGAAATTCAATTGCTTGCTTCTTCATTTCTTAATATGGATCTGACAGGGGAAAGGAGAAGAATTACAGGAGAACATAACCACCTGATTGGACTTTTGGGTTCTTCTAAGATTAAAAAGAAAACCACATTATTTATATAGATAATGAGTGCTATTTAAAAATTCCCAGCAGAATAAACATGGCCGTGCCATTAGACTTACAGTATTTTTCTTAACACCCAGATCGGTAGTGTGGGGGCCCTTTGATTTCAAGAGCAAAGACGTATTGAGTTACTGGGAAGATTAACATCGTGGAGTTTGGGGGCGTAGCTCAGGTCACATGGAATTTGGTATAGGACTTTTTACTTCTCAACTTTCCAAGCAGCGGCCTATTGCCGTATTCTTTGCTCCATCTAGTAAACTGAGAAAAGTTAGATGGACCTTGCATCAGAAAACATGAAGCATTTCTGTATCCCACTGTACGAGACAGAGGGAACTAGGGATTGTGGTGGGTGCAAAGAGGAAGATGTATTGATACCTTGGAAGCCTGCAAATTTCATTCCCTATGAAGTCAGCCCCTGGGGACTAGGCTGAAGGATTTATTTTCTCTATCCTGTATTTTGTATGATTCTCCTTTCTCATAAAAACGTGAATGAAGTTGTGTGCCCATGGTAAGTTTTGGAGTTCTATTCGTGAAAGGCTGAGCCCAGCCACCGAAATCCCCACACGTGCGTGAGCTTCGCCCCACACTGTGTTGCAAGCTTAGGTAAAAACCACCTGGGTTCAGGATAGCTGGACGCTGATACGTAAAGACGAACAGACAGCTGTGTCGTTTAGAACCACCACCTTGTCACCTCTTAGGCTTGTTTAGGAAATAAGTTGAAATGACTACACACGGAATCCTTATTTTTATTTTTCTTGACTAAATCATAAAAACATTTTTTTCTTGTGATAAAACCAAGCTCCCTCAAGTCCCCTTTTCTTAACATCCTAAACTCAGTTGTGAGTGAAGCAAATGATGTTAACAAGCTCAGCTCTTCCTACCTCTTCCCCTGAAGCATGTTCTTATGCTTTGTCTCTTTGAGAGATTTATAGTTAATGTCTTATGTTGCATATGTCTCAAAAATATAATTATCCTTAGGACAGTATGCGTGGTTATGCTTTGGTGCTGAACTCTGCATTGTTGCCTTATCACCGAACAAATCTTGAGATGGGGAAAGAAAAATAAAAGCAGCCCGCCAGTGGGGTATCCTTCACTACCCAGCTAGTAATCATCTTTATTGCCATTCGGTTCTCTCGATTGCCGCTCTGACATTTCCATGAAAATTACCAAGGGCAGCTGAACTAGATAAATTAGGCCCTTTCTGACCAAATAAAAAACTATTGACATTTTGGCAGTGCTAAACTCATTAACAGTATTAGCCAGGAGTCCTGCTTTTAGCAAAGCCTCCATCCCGAGCATGTGACTGTAGGTTGGGGAAGATAAAGCCCTCACAGCCCCTAATTAGCAAGTGTAATAAATGGCAAACAGTTTGTGGGAGTCCCTGAATAACATTAATCAGATTTAGAAAGCTACCACAATTTAGTCATTTGTTTCCATGTCACTGTGGGAAAAAAACCACATTATTCTAGAGATTGGAAGGAAGTGCTTTTTTGAGGTTATCCTTGTAGCGGCTAAATTCAGGAGAGGGGAGTTTAACCATATAAGCATCCTTTATGGTTATCGTGCAGGGTTTCCTTGAAAAGGCTTATTATAGAGAATTCACTGGCCTCTGGTCCCTGCAGTCCCCACCTGGAGAGCCAGCACAGGGCGCTGACAGCCAGGAAAGGAACCTTCCTGCTGGTGGACCGTGGGTCCCGGGAGCAGAAGGCAGCTATGCCTGGCCTCTCCCGTCGTCCGTCCTCCCGGTCTTCTCCACCACATGGTCACCACACTGCCACATCCACTGCCACCATCACATTCTTCTTTTGTCTCTTTGGTACCTTTTGCTTCTCCTCTGCATTCTCACTTTTCAAAAAAAAGTTCTGACCTTCACAACTAACATCAATTACTGTTACTATTTCTGTCCCTGTGTCCCACGCTAACCAATCAGGATACCACTGAGTAAAGTTATTGCTTCGTCCACAATGGTGTGTTTTAGTTAATGTCTTTCCCCTTAAACCCAGTGTTTGGACAGTCAAAAAGCTGGTTATAACTAGTTGCCAGGTAACCAAAGATTTACTAATGGGCGATTTTAAAATACACACACGTACACCTGTAATCCTAGCACTTTGGTAGGCTGAGGAAGGAGGATTGCTTGAGAGTTTGAGACCAACCTCTACAAAACAGAGAAATATTAGCTGGGAGAGGTTGTGGGTGCCTGTAATCCCAGCGACTTGGGAGGCTGAGGCAGGAGGGTCACTTGAACCCAGGAATTTAAGGTTGCAGTGAGCTATGGTGATGTCACTGCACTTTAGCCCAGGCAGCAGACCAAACTTACATGTGGGAGTACTTTGTTCAGTGAAGTGCTAGTCATATGTTATTTAATGAAAAAAAATCTACTTTGAGAACTAAAAAAAATTTGTTTTGCCAGCGGCTTCTGGGGTCTTGTATTAGATACTAAACAGGGGAACCATTATTTCTGGGAGCTCACAGTCTTGTTTGATGGTCAATAATGGAGCAACACTGGGTGTGTAGCAGTGTTCCAGGCCTAGTGCACGCTGAGAGGGCCCGGAAGACGGAACACTGTCTAACCCTGTTAGTGCCTTTAGATCCTCCCCGGGTCTCAGGACCCAGTGAGTCAGGTGACTAAGGGGAGATGTTCAGAGAAGCATCATTACGGTCTGGGATGGGCAGGGGAAATTGGAGGGGGCACATCCCTAAGGGCCTTTCTATAAGCGAGAAGAAAAGGTTTCTGGTGGTGGTGGTGCTGTGTAGGGGTCGAGGTCTAGGGACAGGGTATGTGAGACTGCGGGAATGAACTGGGAAAAGGTCAGGTTCGGTGAGACGCCTAAGGCCCTTTGTGTATGTTCCATGCTGAGTTGGTTGTTAATGTCCTCAGCCATTGCAGACTTTTAGTGGGTGTAGGGAAACAGTGTTTGGTGGAAGAATAATTTTGATGACATCTTTGAGTAGGGAAGAGATTGGAGACGTGGTCATGAGGGAAAGAGTTGCGTCAGTGTCCCCAGGCTGTGGAGAGTAGGCCTGAAAGAGGCCGGGAGACATGTCGACTGCAAGAGCCACTCGTGGCGGGTTGGAGACATCGTGAAGGGAGGAAGCAGAAAGGAGTCAAAGATGCAACTGGTCCTCTGGGGTTTTTCTTTTTCATCATTATCCCTCTTTATTTTGTTCTACTTGAAGATTCTGTTTCAGCAGGCATCATTTTAGTATAAGATGTTACATATAAGTAAGAGATTATGTTTAATTGCTCTGTTGAGATATAATTAATATACTATATACTTCATTTAGAGTGTGCAATTCAATGGTTTTTAGTGTATTCCCAAGGATTGTGCGGCCCTCACCACAATCTGATTTCAGACCATTTTCATCACTAACCAGAGAAACCCATTAGCCGTCACTCCCGCCTCCCACCCTCCTAGTACCCTTTCTCTACTTCTGTCACTGTGAAGGGGCCTGTTCTGGTCTGGAAATTGTATTATATGTGGCCTTTTTGGATAGTTTCTTACCTGAGCATGTTTTCAAGGTTCATCTCTGTCCCCCTCCCCCACCAGACAGAGTCTCACTCTGTTGCCCTGGGTAGAGTGCTTACCGAGTTATCGGCATTATAGCTCACTATAACCTCAAACTCCTGGGTTCCAGCAATCCTCCTGCCTCAGCCTGCCTAGTAGCTGGGACAACAAGTATGCACCACGTGCCCAACTAATTTTTCTGCTTTGTAGAGATAGGTCTCGCTTTGCTCAGACTAGTCTTGAACTCCTTACCTCAGGTGATTGTCCTGCCTCAGTCTTCTAGAGCGCTAGGATTACAGGCAGAAGCCACCATGCCTGGCCAAGGTTCAGTCTCAATATGTGGCTGGGTTTCTTGTTTTTTTTTTTTTTTTTAATTTTTTTTCTTTTTTTTGTAGAGACAGAGTCTCACTTTATGGCCCATGGTAGTTTGTGGCGTTGCAACCTCTAACTCCTGGGCTTAGGTGATTGATTCTCTTGCCTCAACCTTCCCAGTAGCTGGGACTACAGGTACCCGCCACAGTGCCTGGCTATTTTTTGTTGCAGTTTGGCTGGAGCTGGGTTTGAACCTGCCACCCTTGGTATATGGGGCCGACACCGTACCCACTGAGCCACAGGCACCACCCATGTGGCTGGGTTTTGATTTGGCTATTGGATGGCTGGAAAGTGGTGCCCTGATAGAAAAGAACTCAGGTTGAGCAGCATGAATGGGAATGATGGTGCCACTGTTTTTATTTCCCAGAGTTATTGTGAAGATCAGATATGAACACCAATTGGAGGATTGTATATAACCTTGGAGGTTTCATAATCTGTCTCACCAAAGAAGAGTTCCAGGAGTTAGGGGATAAAATTTAGGCATAATTACTCTTGGATTGAGGGTAGCAGGTAATGAGGGCCAGCCTAGGGAGCCTCTTGGGAAGTCGTGTTTGAGGCATGAGCAGTCCAGTCTGTGAAAGCTGATCAGGGTCTCCAGAGTTCAAAAAAGGGAGCGCACAGAGCCGAGCTCTGGAGAAGGCCTGCTGGAGGGAGGGCAGGAAGAGCTGCAGAGAGAGAACGCCTTGGGATACATGGGAGTGTTAAACCTGTTCTGCTGAGATGGTTTAATAATGCGATCATTGCTGAGTTCTCTTAATTAGGTAACTGTTGGCCAAGTCATGTCTGTGCAGGATTCTCTGACCTAATTTACTATTGGCCCAAGGCCACACGCTAACTGGTCAGTAACTTAGGCTCTTATTTAAAAAACAAAATGAAACCAAACCATAAAGGACCCTGGGCTTGAGACGTGACCTGGATCCCAGGCCCCATCTCACGACCTGTTGTGTTAGCTGGAGCTGGAATTCTAATCTCTGCACACTACAGATATTTTGTCCATGTGGAGGTAGTTAGTTTCCTTGCTGGGATCCTGAAAATCACTTCAAAGCAAGATGTGCAGAATGGCTTTGTAAGTGCTACACTGCCTTAAATGTAATGGGGCAGTGGGTCCCCTTGTCTGTCCCTCCCTCTCCCAAGTAAATGCAGATAAGGCCAGACCTAAGATGCTGGGACTTTCCCAGGGACTGGCTCTGGCTGCAGTGTAAGAAACCCCGCCGTGTTGTGAAACATATTTGTAAATGGTGTAATTGATTGTTCCCACATAAACAAGAGAGAGTCGTACTCAGGGAGAGTGAACATCTAGTCTGAATTTTTTCCAGTGGAAATGTTTTCAGAAGTGGTGGTGACTCGGTGGTGGTGGTGTGTGGTTGGCACGTGGGTGCCAGGGAGGGAAAGGGGGATCAAGCACTAAGGACATGAGGTCACAGGTGGAGGTTTACCTGAGCCAGGACCAAAAAGTGTAGATATTTTTCAAGGGAACCATAAAAAAGAACATTGATTCCTGGAGTTTGGCTTGGGGTATAGGATTTTAATGAAAGTTGAATCGAAATATCTGAAACTGTCCCACTGTTAGGGTCTTGTTAGACTTGCTGTCTCTCTTCCCCACCTCCGTGATGCAGGCGAAGTGGATACTTCAGACGTTGTCTGTCCAGATCCCCCTCCTCATTTCCTGGGAGTTGTCCTGTGTTTTGTTTATGCTGTTCCACTTAGACCTGTGAGCTTGACCTGTCACTTTATGGGCATTTGGAAGCAGAGGATGATTCCACTCCTAGTCTGTCTCTGACATGGGAGACGCAAGTCCTGGTGACATGTGAACTGGAGGGGACTCTGTCTACAAGAAGGGGAAAACGGACACACAGACAAGGGCAAGTTCAGGAGATGTGCTCAAGTCCCGTGGGCTGCTGTGGAACCCCCAGAGACACCAGCATACTTACAACAAATGAAAAGGGAGCATGTTCATTTGTTTTGCTTAAATTATCTTTAGTGACTTTAGGAACTTGCCCTAATACAGCAGTGAAAAAAAGTGTGAGATTTTCAGAGCTGCTATAAAGACCTGTTGAAAGTCAGAGTATAGGATTATACTGAGTTACTTAAAATGGGGCCCTTAGAGACAGCTGCTCTGTCCTGCGGTGAGGCCCCCCGGGGGGTGCATTCTGTGACATCATAGCCTTGCTGTCACCTAGAAGGAGAAGCATTCCTTAAAGATGCAAGGTTGGGGGAGGATAAAATAACCACAGTATTGATTGTCTGCTTCTGGAGTTAATTTTCAAGATTTGGGCTCAGAGCAGGGGTAGGCAAACTTTTTTTTTTTAAGGGCCACCTAGTAAATACGGTAAGCTTTGCAGGTCGTAGGGCTCTGTCACACTACTCAACTTTGCCCTCTTAGGGTAAAAGCAGTCGGCACTGCTGTGTTCCAGTACAATTTCATTTATAGACACTGAAATTTGAATTTCATGTAATTTTTACATGTTATGAGATAGTTTTTTAAAAGACAATCCAAAGAAGAGCATTTAAAACTGTAAAAACTCTTCTTTGTGTACAGCCTCTAGGACTGCCCGTGGCGGGTGGGGTTGGCCCACGGGCCTTAGTTTGCAACCCCGTGGTGTTTCACACGGAGTTAGGGCACTGTTGGTTTTTATTATAGCCGAGCAGGGTGAGAACAGCTTTCATTGCGCAGAAGTCCTGAGCATTCTGGCCTTTTCAGTAATCCCGCAGGGCTCTGTGAGACAGCTGGCTGTGTTGTCAAAACCGCAAGGGGGTTTGGTCCAGGTCCAGTTGCTCCTCACACACAAATCCAGTTGTTGAGACAATGAGGAGTGCCAAAGAAGAAGGGGATTTTTAATATGACGGATGTCTGGAGAACAGGAGAACTGTCGGTCCCACCAAGGGATATCCCCGGCCTTTAGAGGAAGGGCCCCATGCCATGGGCAGGTCATGGCATATCTCCCAAGGGGCTGCAGCGCGGCAGGGGCAGCTTCTGGGAGATGGTGAGTCTTGGCATCAGGAAATCTGTCCAGAAGGCTTCAGAACCTCAAGTCCTTTTTCTTGTAGAAAATCCATCATTTCAGGGCACAGAGGTGTACAATCCCAGCGCTTTAAAGGTGAGGCAGAAGGATCAGCTGAGGCTGGGAGTTCGAGTCCATCATTTCTGGGGAAAAACTCAAAGGGTCAAGTTAGTTAAGGCAGAGGACAATGGGGGTTTATGGAGGCCATTACAGCTAGTGTCCTAACCCTCGAGATAAAGGAAAGAAAGATGTTACGTTCAGTGG
The DNA here is from genome assembly GCA_963574575.1 of Galagoides demidoff. Lineage (NCBI taxonomy): Eukaryota > Metazoa > Chordata > Mammalia > Primates > Galagidae > Galagoides > Galagoides demidoff. The sequence continues at coordinate 26,425 of CAUYQV010117554.1, forward strand.
GTGAGTTTTCAAGCTGCAAGCTAATAATTACCAGGCCAGTCTTCTTGTGCTTGACCCACGACGGAGGTCCTTCTACTCAGTATAGCCATGGGCTGCGGGCAGTTGCTGTTTCCACATTTAAATGAAGAACCAAATCTCCTGGAATATTGTGTAATGCTTTGTGTAAAGCCAAGATTAGAAATACAGAGTTGTTCTAATCTGTACGATAGCCTCTGAAATTCACAACTTTGCCTCCTCAGTAGTTGAAAGATCCAAGAACTCCATTTTTTAAAAACTCCTTTTTTGAAGTCTAATTGACAGACAATTTAAGGTGTATAATTTGGGGAGTTCTGTCACAGGATACACATGTAGAACCATTACCACAGTGTGGGTAATGAGCGTCTCCATCTGCCCCCAGAATTTCCTCTCCTCTCTCCCCATTCTCCTTTTCTCTGTAATCTCTGATCTGATTCCTGTTACTACACATCAGTTTGAATTTTATATAAGCAGAATGTTACAATATGTACCTTTTTCAGAGTCTGGCTTTCACTCAGCATAATGATTTCAAGATTCGTCCGTGTGGCTGTGTGTATTAGTAATTCTTTCCTTTTCCTTGCTGTGTAGTACTCAGTTGTACGGCTACGCCACAATTCATTTATTCATCCGTTTACGGACACTGAAGTTGTTTCCGGTTTTCAGAAAGTAAAAGCTACTGTGAACATTTGTGTACAGGCCTTGTTATGGACGTACACTTTCATTTCTCTTGTGTTAAGTTCTTAGGAATACATCATATGGAAAGTATATTTAACCTTTTAAGAAATTCCCAAACCAAGTTTCTAAGTGGTTGTACCATTTTACATTCTCAATAGCAGTACAGAAAACTTCTAGTTCTTCTATAGCCTTGCCCACTGCATTAATCTATTTTATGTTGCTATAACAAAATACCTGAGAATGTGTGTGTGTGTGTGTGTATATACATATATATATATATATATATATATATTTTTTTTTTTTTTTAGGGTGGGGGGTGGTTACTTAGTTCACAATTCTGGTGGCTGGTAAGTCCCAGAGCGTGGCCCTGATGTGTCTTTTTCTTCTGGTGAGGACCGTGTGATGGGCCAGAACATGGAGAGAAGCAGAAAAGCTAGCAGGTGTGTGCCAAGAGATCTCATGGCAAGAGAGGAAACAAGACAGAGCCTAGAAAGCTGAACTCACCTTTACCATAACCCGCGTCCTGGTAACTCATCCAGTCACACGAGAGCTAGAACTTGCCCACCCCTGAGGAAGGACCTCAATCTATTCATGAGGGATCTTCCCCCTCTTCCCCAAGACCTGTCTTTAGGCCCTACCTCCCAACTCAGCTCACTGGTAATTAAACTTCAACATGAGTTTTGACAAGGACAAACCACATCCAAACTGCAGCACTAAGTGCACAGGTTTTAGGAAGCAGCTGAGCAGGCACTTACCTTACGAAACCTTAAGGCCTGGAAAATCACACCCCTGAGAACTGCTTAATTTTTGTATCTGAAAAGCACTAATATCTAGTGTGTCTTTTCATTCCCACAACACGCCTGTAAATTGAGGAATTAAAGAACCAAGAAAGACGCCAGACCTCAGCAACAGCAGGCTGTTTGGCCTCCAGTCTGATCAGGGTTATTTTTTAGTGTTTTTCTTCTTCCCTTTCAACATAGGCCCACTGGTTTTCTTTCCTTCTTTTTTATTCCCTTCAATTATTTGCCTTTGCCACGAATGAAGTGTGAGGTGTGTGCCTTGATCTGTGTGGAATTGGTATGTGGGCATCCAGCTGTCTCCTGCCATGCCATAAACGTCTCAGAAAAATTCAGCTGCTCCCGGAGATAACCCCTTTAGGTAATAGCTGCATTATAGCTTTTACTTTTCAGAATGGATTCCCTGCAATAAAATTACTGCAGTCTTTTTGCCTTGTCCTTGAAAGTGGTGTTACTCTGACAAATGAAATGTTGCTGAAGAGGTGTGCATCTCGGTAGGAGAGTTTTAAACAATTTGAAAGAGCCATGTGTTAACCGTTCCAGTTTTGCAGCTTTCTAGGCAGAAGTTTGTTCCATTGAACTCATAGCTCTTCAGCTGTCCAAGTGAATCAGGGCCACTATTGACTAAGCAATAGTCACACAGCTATGATTCTTTGGCATGGTAGCCAGTACCTGACCCAGAGTTAATGTTCTGAGAAGACGTCTCCACTTGTAGATTCCCTTTCCTTGCTGTTGCCTTTAGCTTCCTTTCCCATTAAGGATCCTCTCCATCATAGTCACTTAGATTTAGCTGCAGTTTCCCCAGCCAGCTAGTTGGAAAGCTGTCTGCCTTCTAGAACTCTAGCAGATACTGCTGAACTATTGATTGGAAGAGACATCGACCTGTTCTTCTTGTAGGGCCTGTCTTGACCACCCCTCCCCTAAAAGGTCAAGAGCTGAAGACGTTAGTTTCTTACCAGCCTTACTCTGCCAGGACGGTAAGGAGAATAGTGATTGATACTCTACAGACTCACCGCTGGGGCCAGGAGGCAAACTGAAGCCCAAAGTGAATGTTCTTGAAGGGTATAGATTCAGAGTAGAAAAATATGCAAGTAACAAAAAGCTTTTTTGCTCAAATCAAATTTTGAAAAATACATCAGAATTCCAGCCTTTTTACTCCACATGAATTCAATGGCTGTGTTAGCCTTCCTTTTTTTTTTCTTCTATATACACACTGAACTTTTTGTGGGATGGTGTTGGCCAATGTCCTTTTATCTTTTTGTTTATTCGTTTTTCTTAAGACAGTCTTACTAGGTCGCCCTTGGTAGAGTGCTGTGGTGTCACAGCTCACAGCAACCTCAAACTCTTGGGCTTAAGTGATTCTCTTGCCTCAG